>JANIJG010010563.1:52775-70069 GCA_024611175.1 Megaceryle torquata
AGGGTTAGGGTTAGGGTTAGGGGTTAGGGTTAGGGTTAGGGTTAGGGGTTAGGGGGGGGGGGAGGGGTGGGGGGTGGGTGGGGGGCGGGGGTGGGGGGATGAACACACATAACAAATACAGTAAAACTTGCTCTAATTTTTGAGGATTCATTTATTTGGTTGGAAGCGAAAGCAACTGTGATAACATTGTGCAGGATAGATAGTATGGTGTGGTTTAGAGGGGTTTTTTCCCCCTCCCTGGATTGAAAAAAAAGGCTAAACAGCACTGCTTTAATGTATTTGGGCTATTTTCATGCCTCCTGTTTCTAGAAGTGTAGCTCTAGGAGTTGCACTCACTTCAGTGTCATCCTTTCTGTATTTATCTAATCACTATTAACTAGAACCTAAATAGAGTTTAATTAAACTCTGTAAAGTCTGGCATTTATTATTGCTATGTCCAACTACTTTTCATCTTCATTTACTTTATAAACATTTAATAGAAAAGAAAATACCATATGACTTTAAAATGAAAGTATTACTGGAAGATGTTTGGCTAAAAAGTATCCAGTGTGCTCCAACACTGAAAGTTTATGCAAGGTGATCCAGTACTAGATCAGGTGGCCAAAAAAAAGAAGGTGGGATATGCCTCCATGACATTTCTGTCTGACCAATCAATTTCTAAAAACAATTGCAGTTTCTAATGCGAGAGTGAGTTTTGGGTTTAGATAGTGTGAACTTGAAGTGCTTTGAAGCCGATGCACAGTATACATGGCCATTTATGACTTATCAATCACTATCATTTATTGTTTACTGGAAGATTCTATTAAATATATACATGAAATTCCAAAATGTTCATTTGTCTTGTTCAATACGTGAAAGCAAAACACTGTGGGGGAGGGTGGGAAATCACAACACTGGATCCTCCTACATTTTGTTAAAACCATTGAATGAACCACTGGTAATAACCATCTCCTCTTAGGCAATCATTTAATTAAATTTTGGCAACTAATACAAATAATCTTGCAACTTTAAAAAGGACAGCATAATAAGCTCTATAGCCTAAGGGGGGTGAGTAGGGGGAAAAACCAACAAAAAGACCGTGAACTTCAGTTTGCTTATTTTATTGACTGCAGTACCTGTAGTGCTTTAGGTGGAAGAGGTGCTGGAAAATTGTGTTGCTTAAGGTCTTCCATAATGCGTCAGAAGAAACGTTAACACACCCTTGCCAGCCAGCTGCTCTTATCTTCTGTTGAGCATTTGCAGTCTGAAAGCAGCAACAAGCCATACAATTGTTATTTGTATAGAAACAGCTTTTCTATTCTACTCTGTTTTATCTAAGAAGATTAACCCTTGACTCCTCAGAAGGTGATGGAGCAGCTCATCCTGGAAACCAATTCCAGGCACATTAAGGATGAGAACACTTATTTGCACCACCCAAAAGCAGTTTGACACATCTGCATTCTCAGCTAAAAAGCACTGGAATTGATCTCTCACTAGTCCAAAGAGCTCTGTAAAGCACTTTGCAAAAGGAAATGCAGCAGCAGTTGTCAACAGCCCAGCACCTACAAGTTCACCTACAAGTTCCCAGTGACATGCTGGACTCTCTCCTACATTTTGGACACCAGTGTGGATGTCTGTCCTGGAGACCTGCTGGAGGCACTGTCTGTCCCAAGCCCCTGTAAACTGGCTGCAACTACAACCCCAGCAATACCTGGACTTGTCAGTGTCCCTATGGAAAGAGGCGTCTCCTTCCCAAGTGTGTCAAGCCCAGTTTTCAGAGTTCATTGCTAAACCTTGAGAACGGTGATGGGATCAATAAATTGCTGTTGGTGGTCTGCAAGACCCTGCATTAGATAACCATAAGAGTTACTATACTCTTAACATAGTCACTGGTAGTCTGGGGAGTGGAGAACACCAGATGAGACTACTGGTGCTGTCAGCAGTTTTTCATGTAGTGGTGAAGGTAGGTAGAGTTGACGATGGCACTGTAGACTGAACACTCCCATTGCAGTCTTTCCCACAGCTGAAGGTACTTAACCACTGGCCTTCAGCAATCAAGGACAGGAAAATTCCACATAGAAACGACCCTGAAAAGACTTGGAATGTGAGTCACTGCAAGATTGTTTTGTGGATGTTACAGTTCTTCCCATGCTCTAAGCACTCTTACAAGCCCATCTCCCAGACTCGAAATCCTTGCAAGCTACAGGGAATCTGTCTTGGCCACGTTCCCTGCCAGGATGTCATATTCTGCAGTTGTATGCATCTCACAGGGGTGCAAGATGATGATCATCTGAGCCATCCCTTTGCACAACAGCACCACCACAGCCACCTTAAGCAGGGGCTGGAAGGCCTTCTTGCTGCCCTGACATGGCTGTGCATGGCCAAAGATGGGAACAACACTGACTGCATGGTCCAAAGAGCAGAAGCACCAAACATCATGGTCTGGGAAAGTAAACATTGAGGAGAGAGAACTTCCACACTGTCATCCTGGGATAGTGATTACTGAGATGGACACTGGCATCTTCCTTACTTGGACAACGGAAGAATATCATGAGAGCACAAGACCCGCTAGAGAGGTTTGCCGGCTATGGCAGAATCCAAGTCACTGCCTACTTGAGATGGACCTGCTCCAAACCAAAGAACATTCACCACCAAAATGAATATTCTCAGCAGCCTATACTGGGGACATGAGGAGCTCTGCTGAAGTTTTCAGTGCAATTGATTGCTTCAACTAATACAAAGAAGTTCATACTGCAAACACTGCAACAGTGTATTGTAAATACCTAAAAGCCAACATCCTTTTATGTTATAATGTTGAAATTAAAAAAAAAGTGTTTCTTACCCAAATTCTTCTGAAGATTTTTTTCCAGTATATTTTCTGTTTTTCTGCAGTGGTCCTGGAGAGGTTTAATCATTAAATTAAAAATTTATTAGCCATAAAAAAAATAACCTACCTAAATTCAACATAAATCCCATAAATGTAATGATAAAAGATACTGATACAAAGAGTTGTACGTATTATCATTCTCAGCTTATACTACAAATAACTGTGAAAATGACTTGATAAAACAACTCTAAAGATAGACTGAGTATGGGGTCACGATTACCAGAAGCAAACATATGGTATCCTGTTTTAGGGATGTGGTGGCGTTAATTTTAAGGCTGAATCAGCAATGGGGAACTCATATGGAACAAAAAATGTAGAAAGCCTGATTCTTTATCTAAATGGACTTAAAGAAAAGATAAAGAAGTTGGAATAAATCTTAAAATCTAAGATTAAAGGTTATGGAGTCCTTTATGTTACAGAAGGAACCTCACATCCAGACTGCATATTTTAGGTCTATATAGATACCTCTGAGGATCTCTAATTGAAAAGGCTAAGAAGTCTCTCCTGAAGACTCACATTAAAACCTCTGTGTATATACATGGCACAATGGACCAGGATAATGACTTGGAAAGCCATTCAATATCAACTACATCCACTAGGAAATTTTTGACCCTTCTCATTTCTAGCAAGGGCTGTACAGAAATGAGTTTAGGATTTCAAGACAAGGCCTGGACTTGTAAATAAATAAATAAATTTAAATCCAGCTTTATTATTCTATGAGAAAACTGTATCCCAAAGTTTCAGACCTGCTGTAAAATTGGCACCCCCACTTCAAATACGTCCCGAGTTATAAGAAAAATGTGTATATGGCTAAATGACTCCTTACCTGGGGAGGGTTCGTTTGCACTTGCACCTTCTTGTGCTCTCTTCTGAAGCAACACTGCAGCAGTTGTTAAGGTTGGGGGTTTTCTCTGAGTCACTGGTTTCTTGCCCTGGTAAAAGAAGATGCACAATCCACACTCAACACTAGCAAGCAACTTACAGAGCCCAGTGAAAACTCCAAATCACTGCTGAAGCAGTACTAGGAAGGAACAGGAAAAAGGCACAGCCCCTCCCACTCTGAAGACATTTTTCCTGCCCAAAATAGGTAAAGATTTTCAATCATCATAGGAAAAGGAAAAAAAAAGCAAGAGGAGAGGGGATAAAAATGGGAGAAGGGGAGAAGAAGGGGAGGAAAAGGGAAGGAAAAGGGGAGGAAAAGGGGAGGAAAAGGGGAGGAAAAGGGGAGGAAAAGAAGGGGAGAAGAGAAGGGGAGGAAAAGGGGAGAAGAGAAGGGGAGAAGGGGAGAAGGAAGGGGAGAAGGGGAGGGGAGTAGGGGAGGGTTAGCACTTTGGCCTTGCGTCTATTGACCAGGGAATAAATCAGCTATGTATTTGCAGGGAACAGCAAACCTGCCAACAGCAGGAAGGCCCGATGAAGAGGAAGAGCTTTCTGTATGTATTGTAAAAGCTGCCAGGTTTCTGCTTCCCTCTGGCTGTTACCCTGGAATCCAATTGCAGAAGAGTCTGAAGAAATTGTTGTCCAATTTTTTCATAGTATCATTTTCTGTCTCTTACTGTATCAAAGGGCTCCAGTTTCAGGGAACTCCTAGATTACATTCAGTATGTATCTTCTCTTTAAGAGTTTACCAAATTCCCAGGAATCTTAAATTTTACATTAATATAAGTTTTTACTGACCATAAACTACAATGTGGCAAATCTGCCTCCAGGACAAGGCAAGTTGTGACCGTGTTTGCTTACCAAAGCCTGGCTGGTGGTCTTTGCAGCAAAGGCACAGCAGGCAGCTTGTTCTTCACAAAACCTGATGTGTCTCTGTGCTGCAGCCTCATTAAATCTTTGTGAGCAGTGTGGACACTGAATATAGTCTGACCATAAGAAAGGAACAACTTGTGTGACCATTTATACACTACAGGAGAACTCCCCTGCTTTACCGGAGCACTGAAGATGCAGTTCAAAACCTGTCTCCGTCAGCAAGTGACCATGCTGAGGTCCCATCAGTTCCCAAACTACAAACATAGGAGAACTGCGCAAACCTCCTCTAGGAAAAGTACTTGGGATCCTAAAAGACATGCTTATGGTATTATAACCCGAGAAACAGTAATTGCTTTCAGAAATAAACCCCTGGGGATTAATAAAAGCAGATTTTATTATTTTTGCCTTGTTCCCACCCCTAACTTCACAATTAACAAGTCTGCAGAAAAACCTTTATTATAAAATTCCTAGCCTAGTCCAATCCAATGATTCCTAAGGCTACTTTTGAAGACTGGTCATTCTGATTGCTCTTTGGAAAAACACTGCTGAAGAACTTGAGTCTCGCCAGCTGAGGCACATCCAGGAGCCAGGTTTCTGGGTGTGAAGCAGCATTGTGAAGAGCACACAGCAGTGCTTCCTGGAGTCGTTTATGACAGTGTTACAGTTCTGATTCTGTGAAAAGCTATTCAGTGACATTTATTGCTGGTGCAGTCCTACTCCTTGCAATGAACAGTCAGTGCCAGTGAACCTGGCACTTCAGGGGAGAACAGGGCGCTGTGGGCTCTATTTGGAGGAGGAAGAGATTGAAAGGGAATATCTCTCCCACCCAAATCCGTGTCCTTTCTCTTCAGTCCTGTAGTGTAGGATATACGTCCTCACTAGGCCCCTCAGCGATTTGTCCTTCCTAAAAAGCAGTTCTCCAGTTCTTTTCTCCATAGCTGCTGTTTCTCTTGTACAACTTGCTTTCCTCCAAGAGGGAGAAGGAAAGGGAGGGGCCTGCTTTTCAAGTCGGTAGAGTCAGACAACAGATAATAGAGTCATTAAAGACTTGAGCAGTGGAAATTCAGAGAGGAGCTTGACCCCAGTCAAGGAAGGAAGATGTGTCCTGCTGCTTATACTACATTGCTGTCATCTAGAAGAGGAGAAAGGCTGGAATCACAGCAGCTGGTTTTGCTATCAGTCATGAATTCCTCCTTTGGAAGTGAGCCCAGAGAGCTCCCCTTCCTTCTCCCGCCCTCTGCCTTCCTAATGCAGACAAGACTCCACTGCCACCCTTTCCAAGATTGCTCTTAGGTTTCATAAATCACATATTGTGAGAAATATAGGCTGTATGTATGTGCATCTTTTGGGATTCCTAACTTCTAACACAGTAAGCTCTGGGCAGAGACCACACCTGGTATTAGTAGTAAACCAATCCTGTCTTTTTGTAAATGACTTCCCCTACCTGCACAGTTGGGTGGGGAAGGGGACAGTGAAAAAGCCACCACATGGGAGTAGCGAAGCCCATGTGCACTATAGCTGTTTTGAATGCTGAGGGGATGTATTTCACCCTGTGTTATATACCGTGGTGCAGCCTGTGCTAGAACACTGGCTTTCCAACTCTTCCTCCAAAGCATTGTCTAGTATCAGACCCCACACTTGATGCCTTTAAACTTAAAAGGTAGTTAGTTTTCTCTTCCTCCCCACCACCTCTGCATTGCACTCCTGTGCAATTTATGCCAAGAAATACCGCTCTAAACTAGAGAGTATGGAGGGAATTCACGTTGTGTTGTGCAGGGGAGTGCAGAGCTGAAGCCCAGCTATGGGTAATCGGAGGTCACTGCTTTACAGAAGATGAGTACAGGAAAAGTAATAAGACAAAGTAGACCACAAACCTGGATTGATGCTTGGTGGGGGAGGAGATGGAAGAGGGTGGCCTTCCTTCAGAGCTTTTGTGACTTGCTTGGCTGACCAAATAGTATTAATAAAATCCTCATGGTGCTGCCTCCAGTTAGATTTCCTCCCTCTCTGTTTCTGTAATGGAAAGTAAAAAAAAAACCAAACAAACCAGAAACTGTATTTATCCCTTGCAAGGGACAGAGAACCATCATAGAGTGAGGGTTCTTCCGTTCTGATGGAAAGCAAGAATGTTACAAGCAAAAGAAATTTGCTTGGTTTTGAAAGGCATAGGAAAACTGATTTAGTCCTCTGCTGTCCATTGATGTCACCAGAAGATGGGTAAAGTAACAGTGCAATCCAACAAAACACTCTCGTCATGGCAGACCAAAGGGCTTTTAAGTGGGGAGAGAAAAGACACTATGATCAATGCCTTCCCTTCTCCTCTGCTTGTCAGATTCTGATTTGTTATTTAAACCTTTGTGAATTTGTTTCTTTCCACAACTGATTTTAAAGGACATTTTACAGCGTTGGTCTGCACGGATACCAAATTTGGCAACTCTGAGTAAAATCATACACATGCATACCTGAGTATATTATTCTCAACAGTGGATGAAAAAAAAAAAAAGTTGTTCTAGAAAGAGCTTAAGCCTCTTTCCCTCCAGCTCTGCAAATAATTTCAATTTAAACCCATTTTTAACCCCCTGAGTTCAATGGCAGTGAATCTCTGTAGCTTTCATCTGTGGAAGATGTGGGACTACTGACAGCTCTCAGGTTCAATCTGAGGCATCCTGCACCAACCATCTCAGATCACACTCTCTTTGGGGTTTAAGTGAAGAGGAAGCTGTTAGAGACTCACACAGTCTTTGAAATACATACAAGACCATTTCCTAGAAGAGCAGAGACAGTTATGTGCCCAGAGTAGTCATGACACCTACTGCTTTGGCTTCTGAATGGAGAAATACTCTCAAACACTAGCAGCGCTGGGAGAGGGAGGAAACAATTTGGCACCAAGTCAAGCACATATGTGAGACTCATCCACAACATCCAGGCTTTGTCCTCGTAGGAAACAATAGTATTACTGAATGAAAGACTTCATATGGAGGTAACACACGCTTCAATTTTAAGTATACCTTTTGCAGGGGCTGCTTCTTCATGATGGTGATTTCTGTTCCCTGAAGTCTCTGTTTCAAAGAGCTGAAAGGCTTGTGCTTCTTGTCGAAGACTTTCTTGCATATTGGATCATGTCTCAGCTGGGATGCAAAAAAACCCAGTTGTTTATGAGTTGAAGTCACACTTTGTTAATGATGCTTCCTTACTTAGGCTTCAAAATTACTTCTATTCAGGAGCGGGGAGCTGAAGCAGTATTTATTTTGGGATCAATTTAACTCCTGAAGGAGCTCAGCAAAGCTTTAAAGAGCTGTCCAAGTACAGCTGCAGTTTGACACAAAGAAGAAATAGAAGCCATTTCCAGTTTGGTGTGCTCAGGGACATGCTGTAAGCCAGCACAAAGGACTTGTAGAGAACAGTCTGGGTCTGAGAGCAGGAATAGTCCCATTGGACTCCCTCACCACCACCACACTTGGTTTTCTTTCTTTCTTGGTTAAGAGGGAGAGCAGACTGATCTTTTTCAAGGGGCTGATATTTACATTATTAGTTCTTTGAGTTTAGATAAACAGGCCAGACCGTGGGCTCCTCTGACAAACAGCAGCACTGTACATCCCACCAACAGCACTGAAACAGTGACAGCCCCAGGCTGAAAAGGACCAGCTACTCAGCAGCACACAGAACCTGTCAACTCAGAAGGAAAAGCAGGGCTAACACCTGCAACTGAAAGCACAGGGAAATTTTAGGTTGATAGATACCCAGTGCCGAATTTGTGGAAGAGCCACGCCTTGCAACAAAGGAGGCTTTAAAAGTCTCTCAGATTTTAGCATCACCCTCACTTTTCTGCAGCAGGATTGGCAACCCACTTTGAGAGGAACATTGTGAAAGCAAGGACCAAACTATACCCTCTCTCTTGGACTGTGGATCACACCTATTTGAGCCCACCCCCAACTAGAAAACTGAAGACTAATTCTATCTTCCTTTGCTTACTCTCTTTTTCCTGTTCTCAGTTCTTTTTGATCTTCTCATTAATTTCTCTATGCCATCCACCCTCTTCCCACAGAAGTTAAGCAGTGGCCTGAGCAAGGAATTTTCGTTACCGCCCAGCTGGGCTAAAAAGCACCTTATTCTCCTACAACACACATTTCTAAAGTTTTGTGTCCTTTTGAACCTTTCTACTCCCGTGCTTCAGGTCCTTATCTTCTATTTCTAGACATTTTTGACAGCAAACTTGAGAGGAAGATTCCTTTGCAGGGTCAAGAGGGCAGCAGATATCTGTCTTCCTCACTGAAAAGCGTTATCAGTCCTGCATCACCAGGGCACAGAGAGACATTACAGGACTTGTGTCTCATGATAGTCATAGTGACAAGTAACTTCCAGCCTCCCTCAAAACACAGATAGCTGTCTTTCAGATTATTTTGCTAGATGAAACTATCATGTTCTTCAGGCAGCTGAACTGAGATACTAAACACAGGATTATTAACATGGGGTAGTTTCACCTTCATCTCAGCGCTCAGTCAACTCAGCTTCCAGTGTATTTTTCTTGTAATTTCTTTTTTTTTTTTTCCCCAAAAATTAGTTTTTAGTTCTTTTGTGATCTACTTCTGATCTACCACAGAGCCTTAGGAGCAGTAATGCAAACTGAGGAGGGAAGGGGTGCATGCAGAGCCCTCCCCTTACAGGAAAGGGCTGCATTTGGGTTGTGCCAGGCAAACTGTGCAGCCACCCATTTAGTTTGTAATCCAGGGATCAGGGAGGTCAGGGGGAATCTTTTCATTCTCTTCAGCAGCCTTTGGAACAGAGCCTGGTGCCTGCATTATGCTCTCAAAGGGACTAGTTATCAGATGGTTTATTAGTCTATTTTTCACAGGAAGCCTGAAATAACAAATTCTGCTTAGAAACCTGAAACACAAAGGAAGCTTCAGGTTAGTAATTTACATCTCACCAAAAGATAATAATTTAAATGCAATATATGGCAAACATCCGATTTAGGACAAGCAGGAAAATTAAGACAGTGCAAGACTGCAGATTAAGTCACAATTTTTCTGTGCACATTTATTCATTTTCTAATCAAGTGCACATATTAAAGCAGTTATGAGATCATTTGCTCTTTTAAACATGTGTTCAGCTTAATTCTCTACTAGCAGCCATCTCCTCCTTCCCCAGTGCTCACTGCCCCTTTCAGCTAAATACATTGACATCCCCCACTAAAAAAAAAAAATTTACCAGAACATCTTGTGCAAAACATCTTCCACAGGTTGTACAAGGAGTCAGATCTTGACTTCGGGCAGCTGTGTAAAATTCAAACCATGCAAGAGTCTCAGTCACACAGTACAGAACACAGCTTGACTACAGCAGAGTCAGCATTTGGACTGAGACATTGCTGAAACAGTGTTTTGTTGTCAGAAGGGGATGTCTACAGTCATGTGCCAGGGCTCCCTTTTGCAGAACTACCTTATTTATCTCATTTCTGTGAAGCACAAACTCTCCTTGGCTACAACAGACAGCTTTTTGTTTTCCACATGACTGCTCAGGTATGGCCTTTCACAATGACATCACGGTTGGGTGAAGAGAGGATGGAATAAAGTTCATCAGGGAGGGGGGCTGGGAAGCAAAAGAAGACAATCTGCACCCAGATTCATTCCATTTCATTGGCAAATCATCAGGAGCCAGTGATGTTCAGTAAGAGCTCGGAGTCAACTGTAGCTGTTCCAGAAAGTAGCAGGTGTGTCACAGTGTGACACAACCTTCATTCTTAAACAGAATGTTCTATGGAATGCTAAACAGGATACCAAGATCATCTTACCTTGTAGAGGTCAAATTTGTGGGGATTTTTTCTTATTATGTTTTAAGTCAGTAACTTTTTGAAAAAACAGGTTTTTAAGTTACATGGAAAGTAGTTCTAGCCCTTCCAATGGCAGTCACATATTTCCATTTCAGTGCAGGGACATCACTTGTAGTGAACAAAACCATGTTTTAAGAAATTAGAACAATAACAGAGAGCCCTTTTCATCAGACTTGTAACCAACAGAGAGGGAAGGGCTTCTCCTTTTGTGTTCCTTACCTGTGTTTGCTGAAACAAAAGAAATCCTTGTCTTGGTGAGCAGAAACAGACATGTCACTACTTTTGTCTCCTACCTTCAGATTTTCCCACACTCCAGGGCACAGAGCTAGGGTTACTACAGCATTTCACTGATTACAGGTGTGGAGGAACAAAGCAATTCTATAACCTGTTTGACTGTTGCCTCTGTTTTAATGTCTTTCTACTTCTGTGCTGGCACAACATCTTTCTGAGCATCTGTGCTTAGTCTGGACTATACTCTTCCTTTCAAGTGTCTTCCTCTGCCTCCCCTATCCCTTTTATATTCTCATACCCTCAAGGTTTAGACTGATATAGGGTTTTTTTTTTAATTAAAAAAAAAAAAAAAAAGGAAAACACAATTTAGGTACATGCAGTTTTCACTTAATCAGCAATGAGAAGTCAAGCAAAAGGACAGTCTGCCACAGAATATTTGTTACTTTAGATACGTACAATACCAGATGAGTGAAGTACCAGCAAAGAACACGTGCCCTGCCTTCAGTAAAAGATCTTCCTTTTCACTCAATCACAAAAATCACACTCCACCCAAACCACTGAACATCTGTTACTCACTTGTTTCATTTAATTCCTTTCTTGCTATCTGAGTCATCTCAATGGAAAGGTTTCTCAAATTTCCTCTTCTGCATTGCTGTCAGGAGTCACAAATATGAGGTGATTGGCCTCCACGACTCAAAAGCTCATAATTCCAAGTTACCACACATCAGCAGTTATGGAATTAAGGATTATGACACAAGCAGACACCCTACTTAAGCCTGTGAAACATACCAAAACTAGACAGCTATCAGCCAAATGAAAACCCTGAAAATTGTTCTAACCTTAGTGGTGATTTCTACTGATGTGATTTACCCAGACTTGGAAATGTTAGAAAATGAAGACTTAAATGTGAATAGTGCATTGACACTTCTGTTTTCTGAGCAGCCATTAAGATACTCGTAGACTTAAATCCCTGTTTATTTCCTTCTCCATGTAATTTACCAATTAAAATAGATTATAAAAACCTTCCAATAAAACCAACTTGAATAGCTTCTCTAATTAAAAGGCCTCATCGGTCCTTCAGTTAGCTTGTCTCCATCTTGTATTCACTAAACTATTTAAGGAATATTTAAGATGCTTTGAATTTAGTAGCAAATCTAGACACTAACAATGTGTTCCTTACCAGCAAAATGGTTACCTTTTCCCCCAAAGAAAGAAGATTGCTCAGTCTATAGTTATAAAGATGTAAAGCTAAGGGGTTTTTGTGAATATAGAAAGATTCAGGACTTACTACTAATCCTATTCATTTAATTCACATGAATGGGCTTCTCGCTATCAGAATAATCCACAATAATTTAAGATCACACCAAACCTAAAGATCTCTGCTCATCTTCAGACAGTCTTTGCAACAATTACGGTGAGTCCTAAGTTTGTATTTCAATGAAACCAATCTGAATGCAAAAGCTAAAGAGTAATACATGAGGAAAATCAAGACAATGGCTATCTTGCAGCATACGGTATTTTTCTAAGTGCAGTTTTGCTTGCCATGCTACTAGTCTGACTTCAGCAAAACTGATTTCCACAGCAACAGTAAAGGTCACTGACTACTGCAACTGCAACATTTGTGACACGTGATTTGCTAAGAAAGGTAAAACTCGTGTTAGGTAACAGGGATGTCTACCTACATGGCTTTTCAGACACCTTGGTTCACAAAAGGTTGCTCTACATTTTTCATAATAGTACCCAAACAATAAACAACCAACCCAGAAAAGAAGTAAGCAGTGAACACTCCTTGACTTACAAAAGTGTGCTGTACCAAGGCACCATATTTAACAGTCAGTATAAAGGAGAAAAGACATATATTACTTTGTAAACTGAAATAATTTAATAAAAGAATCTAATGAGATCAAATTTATAGGATTCTGATCGTTTGTTGAATACATTCAACAAATATACATAAAAAACTTTGTCCAGTGATAGTAAGAAAAATATTTTTTTTATAATTTTAATACATTTCTACTGTAATGAAACTTTGCAAGAGTTGTCATGTCACTCATGACAGAAGAGACATTGCTAATACACTGGTTTAGGTAAAACTTCATATCAGAAAGAATGACAAGTTACTGGTCCTTGTTACAGTAATATCCGAATAACCCTTCGCGCAGAAGCAGCAAAGCTACGAGTTAACAGTTCCCTTCTCAATGCAAATGAAAACTTATGGATGTTTCTACACCAAGTTCCTCAGTTTCATCAAGACAGCTTCAATCCTTGAATGTTTTGTTTCAGGTTCAGCAACTCTTTTTCTTGCCTTGTTTTCTCCAATTTGAAGGCTAGCTTGTTAGCTTTCTTCTCCATTCTGCGTTCCTGGGCATATGAAAAAGTACAAATTTACAAAAGAAGCATAACATGAAAAAGAAATCCTTCTTATTAACAACTCTAGACCAGGAAAACAGCATGATATTATTATTTATGGCACTAATTATTAATAGTCAGATTAATGTGTACCACGAGGCTTATTATATTTAAGTTTCTACTATGCCGCCAATTTCTGTTCCTAAAGTAAAACAACTAGTATATGATTGTGGACAATTAGGTTTTCCACATCTCTGTCAGAGATTTTTCACTTTGCGTGATCTGAAACATCACAGCTGTTTTCTTGGTTTCCATAAATACAGGCATACAAGGCTTCCTTCCCAAGTTGTATATGGAATAAAGGCCATAATAACAGACCAAAATTTCCATATAGGAAATTAGGATGATAAAATTATGAGATTAACTTTCTTTCCAGTAGATTCTTGTTTTTTAAAAGAAGCAATAATTAGTCATTTGAGACCATCAAATTTCTCCCATTGATTTCTGACACAAGAACAAAACAAGCTCTAAAAACAGTTTGTAAGACAGAATTCAGACAATAGAACACGTTTTTGCAGGGTTTTATTTAAAATAAGGCACACCTTTCGCTCCTCTTTTATTGCCTGTTTTCTAGCTTTGCGATCCTCTTTGCTCTCATCTTTGGAACGGGGCTGTGTTGATGCTCTTGGCAGGTCACTGCCATTAATCATCTGCATGCGTTCAATCTGCTTAGCAGTAGGACCCTTCTGAGGCAAGATATGTAGTGGAATTCCAGTCTTCTGGGAAATTTTTATTGGTTTGGGCTAAAACAGAGTGCATATGTATTAATGGTCCCTACCTTTGTCTCCAAGAAGTGCACATCGCGCTGCCTTACCAGTATAAAAACCATTAGATTCAGATTTAACTGTAATAAACACGTAAGGTTCCTCATACTATTTTCTTCCCTCAGAAAAATGCACTTTAATCTCAAAGTAAGAAATCAAACACAGCTGGTGAGCAGAATCTGGCCTCCCAGACCTTTTACTTAAGTATTACTAAAAAAACCCCCAAACTTAAATATGCACTTTATAGTCCTTTATAAGCTTTCAAGAAAAAGGTTTCCTTTAAAATTCTCACCCATCTGGAGCATCAAGGTGTGCTCTAATGATGGGGAATGTCTGAAAGGCCAAAGAACTAGAATAAACTGTTTCAAAGTGTAGAAGGAAATAGAAGCCTATTTTCAGGGAAAAAAAAAATCCAACAAACAAACAAAAGCTAAGATATGGTTGTGAGACACAAATTATGCAAATGTCTGTCACAGATAGCAAGAAAACTTGCTTGTTCTATACATTTCTGCCTAGCTATTGCAGAAATTTTGAATTTACTCAATTTTCCTTCTAATCAAGAAAAATATGATCGAACCCTTCTTTGGTGAAGGTAATACCAGCAGCTAAAACCCTCCCCAACCCTCTTTTCTGCTCCCTCCTCCTTTTAAAAACAGATATCCATTGAGAAAAGAATCTCTTCTGTCTCAAGTTTTCCTAGGCCGTTAGTCGGAAGGTTTAATGATTTTACCTTTGATGGCTCCTTAATAAGCGTTGGGTGATTATATAAGTTTGAATATGTACCTAGGTCACAAAGAAAGAAAGAAAAATAAATAAATAAAAGCAATGACAAAAGGGTTGCAAATAGAATTTAGGTAAATTTATTATTCATTTTACTATTACTTAGTCTTTTTAGATATTAAATTGCAAGAATTAAGTTATCAACACAAAAGTAGTAGTTTTATCTAGCAAGAATTCCTGCTGTTGTGCTCGAGAAGCATAAACCATATTACCTAAAGCACTGTTGGAAATGCTCTGACATAGCCTATCATTTACTTTAAAATCCTAGGAACAAACAATTCCAAAATACTTACTCAGAATGGATTCACAATCCCACTTCTCTTTTGGCTCCTCAATAACAACAGCTACTATTTCTTCCTCACTTTCTTCATTCTCAGGAGAGTCTAAATCTTCACCAGGTTCAAGAGCATCCAATTTCACACAACTTTTAAGAAGAACAGAGGGAAGAAAAAAAAAAAAAGGAAAAAAAAAAAGGTTTATCTTTTCTTGAAAATATGCAATTATGTAAACCCAGTCCCCTTAAAAAAAAAAAAAAAAATCAAACCAACGAAAACTACACCAGATTAAATTTGCAGGAAAAAATAAAGTCTCCTTAAGTAAGCATCACCAAAACATTAGCACAAGACACACAGTCAAAAAAACCCCCCTATTTCCACACTTTGAAAGTATGTAGCACACAGAATTTGTGACTGGAGGGCAGGAAAAGAAGATATACTTTTTAGTCTGTAAGCAAGGCAGCTCTAGAGGGGATTAGGTACTCTGCTACTGATCATCTTTCACTCCAAGGGACACATTACTCTATCTTTCAATCAGGCACCACAAGACTAATGTGAAAACATTTAGCCACTTTGGGATAATATCACCTGTTTAAGACAAAGTGAATATATTCTGGAATTAGAGTCTTACATTGGCACTGATTTTTGCAGTGCTCTTACCACTGGTACCCATGCAACGGTTACCTGTGAATTTATTACCATGTAACTTGGTATACAGTGGAACCAGCTGCATACCAGCAGAACAGAAAATACTTGGCTAGAGTCTGGTAAAAAACAAAAGTAAAGGTGTAAGGAGAAAGGTAAGTTACACTAAAAAGTGAAAGGAAGAACATCTCTAGGTATTACTTACACTAAATTCAATACAATTATACAAAAGGCACATCACCTCACAGAAACCAACAAAACGACTCCACTTAAGATTTATCATCTCATAAGTTAAGTGTGACATTCAGTGACATAGAAAATAGCTGCTTGTGTTGTGGAATGTAATCTTTGGAGTACGTGAACTGGAAATAACATACACAAACTTCCAATATAAACACAGAATTACATAACTACTTATGTGAAGCAGTACTTCTGTGAATACATACTTCTTTGCTTTCTCTTTGTAGTAATCATTCAGGACTTCCTGTAACCGCGCATTATCTGTGTTAATATAGCCTTCTAATTCCACGTTGTCCAAGGCTCCAATTTCATCTTCATCAAATTGCTCAAAAAACTAAAACAAGCAAGTGGATATCTGTAATAGATAGCATTTGTCGTGCAACTTCTTAATAGCTTAAAGAAGATCTACATATTTGCCCCTTTCTCCTGTTCCCTCTCATATGCTGAACAACTGCCAAACACATCTGCAGTAGGATTTCCTCCCTACTGTCAATATTCTTTCAGCATGGGAGTCACAGTTATCTTTTAATAATAGATAAATCACCTTCTGGAAAATGTTCCTTATTCTGATGCATTGTTTCAACCTGTACATTCAAAAGCCTGTCAGTGCTCAGGACAAAAGTTACATGGTATTTTCACTGCTGTGACATAATTTCCTGAATGTATGATTAGCCCAGTGGGGAGAAAGGGTGAAAGAAGTGGGTGTCACCCTGGCGTTTGTACATGATTTGCTGTGTTGAACTGAACCTCTCAGACAAAAGCATAACACCAACTGTGAACACTCATAGTGATTGGAGTAATTTTGTTTAACTATGTTAAGCCTTTTAATAGCAGTTAACACTCTAACCTTTTTAACACAAGCCTTTTAACACACACAATATTAAATGTGGAATATGTGCAAAGAACAGCTGTTTGATGCCCTGACTCCTGAAGGCAGTAAGAATTTGCACAGGCATATGAGACACCACCTTACGAGAAGACTTAAAAGACAAAGAAGCATTTAACACCCATATGTTTAACAGTTACATTCTTGAGCTGCCTCACCTTCTCAAACCTGTCATCCAACAGTGTTAACTGTTCATTCCTTCTTATTACTGAAGATGTCATAGAATATTCTGTGAACCGACTCTTGGTTTCTTCTTGCATAAAAAGAAATTCTTTTGTCTGTCCATTAATGCCATCATCTGATAAAGGACCTTCTGAATCATAGTCTTTATCATTACTGTAACTATCCTCATAACTATCATCTTCCACATCTTCCCATTCATTGTCATCCTCAACATCTGATCCCCTGCACAGCAATACAAAACAGTTTTAGAATAATACATGGACCTTTCCCCAGCTCTGACCAATACTGGGTTATCTGAAATAATCTGGCAATAATAGATTTAAGTCCTGAGATGGAAAGATAGAAAGTGATATTTTCAAGGCAGTAAAAGAAAAACAAGTTTGGCAGTAAAAGAAAAACAAGTTTGGCAGTAAAAGAAAAACAAGTTTGGCAGTAA
>JANIJG010010564.1:0-24430 GCA_024611175.1 Megaceryle torquata
GCCTCACCAGTGCTGAGTACAGGGGGACAATCACCTCCCTACTTCTGCTGCTCACACCATTTCTAATACAAGCCAGGGTGCTGTTGGCCTTCTTTGCCACCTGGGCACACTGCTGGCTCATATTCATTCGCTTGTCAATTAGAACCCCCGGATCCCTCTCCGCGAGACAGCTCTCCAACCACACTCCCCCAGGCCTGTAGCGTTGCATGGGGTTGTTGCGGCCCAAGTGCAGGACCCAGCACTTGACCTTGTTGAACCTCATACCATTAACACTGGCCCAGCGATCCAGTCTATCTGAGGCTCTCTGGGGAGTCTCCTTATCCTTGTGCAGATCAACACACCCACCTAACTTAGTGTCATCTGAGAATTTATTGATGATACACTCTATGCCCTCATAGAGTATTGCAGTCATTAAGTACACCATTTAATTACACACTTCTGTAATTATATCAATTTTGCTCTTTTAATAGTTATGTGTCTATATTATATATGGTGTATAATAATTATAATTTATATAAACTGTATGAAGATACATTAGAAGATCTATAACTATGCATATATAACATGTATTTATATATTGTACAAATCTGAAGTTAGAATTTTTACATGATAAAAATTACTGTTGAACAGACTCGGGTTTTTTTGAAATATATAGCAGTGTATAAAACATATTGTCTGCTTTCAGTATGAACTTCTAAGTGGTATTATATAGTACGGTTTTTAAAGCTGAGACTGATGTTAGGGGAAGATTCCAGCTCCTAAATACTTTACCTCATTATGACCACATGTTCTGCTAAATGGAAATTTCATGGACTGCTTTCTGATATGCTCAGTTATTACACATGACTTAGTGACACTTACTGTGAATTTAGCTGTCTACTGACTAGATTAATCCCCAGCTTTAAAAAGCACAGCAAGCTAATTTTGTTTTGATCTCTCACTTCTCTTTACCTGTAGAATTGG
Organism: Megaceryle torquata; assembly: GCA_024611175.1. Lineage (NCBI taxonomy): Eukaryota > Metazoa > Chordata > Aves > Coraciiformes > Cerylidae > Megaceryle > Megaceryle torquata. Next base: position 964 of record JANIJG010010564.1, read on the forward strand.
ACTGGCTTAGTAACCCAAGCTTCTCTACGGAAGATGCGCTATTACTACATCAACGCACTACAGAGGTTGCAAATCTCATTCCTGAGAAATCACCACTAAGAAGGTAGAATATACTTCAGTATCTTACAAAATAGCCTCTTTCTTTTGTCCTGCTTATCTTTTGTTATGTGAGACCAAAATTGGGAACTTTTAGGACTGCCTTTCATTTCACTGTTCAGTATTTAAAAAGACCTCAGCTGAGTCATATATAAAAGTATGAATAATGCTTCCATGTCCTTTCACTTAAAATAATGAGAAAAAATACTTATGCAATTACATTCCCCTTTTCTTTTTCTCACAGCTGCATTTAAATCATTGTTATTTCAGAGTGGAAAGGGAACTGAGTGATCATGATTCTTGATTAGCTTCTGAATGTTCTAAGTGACCCTTGAAATAATGTAAAGATTAAGCGTCATCTTTGTGATTTCTCTGTGAAAACCAGTTCAATCAGCTATTTCACAGCCAGATTTTTTGCTTTCTCAGAACTAGTTGAAGATGTGAATTAATGAAATATTACATGTATCAAGTTGTGCGGCTGTGTAGAACATACTGCTCAGTGAAGTGGAAGATTATATTCTTTTACAAAAATGAGCTTTAAGCAGCCACGTTTGCTGAAGAATCAGTTTTATTACCTTCACTAGAATAGTTGCTATACTTGGCATATCTACACTATAACTAGCACACAGTAATTACTGGAAGCAAGTTTTAGTTTAGAAATGTAGTCACTTTTAATTTGATACAGCCTCCTGTGTTTATGGTGACTATTGGCTGTTAAGATAGGCAATGTCTTTATAACAACAATCACAGCTGAATACATGTTTGCATACTTACCCTTACACATATTGTGTGATTGAAATGCAGTCACTGTTCTGTTTCAGTGATATATTCTGCTTATATTTTTTTCATAACTTTTCAGGACTTTAATGACATAAAACTAAGGAATTCACTGATTACCGTTCAGATAAAATAACATATTAAGCCCACTCTATTTTATTAATCTTTGAAAAAGAATTTGTCGAAAAAGTAGTGTCCAGGAAATGTTTGATCTTTTTGCCTGTTATTAGGATACATTTTCAGTGCAATAAAAGGTAATTACTCCAACAGAGTTGGGGGATTTGGGGAGTTTTGGTTTGTTAATTTTGTTTGGGGAATGGTGTGTGTTTTAAAGTTCTGCTAATGGTTCTCCCATGGCTTACTTTTCTTAGTGCCCTTAAAATGTTGTCATCCTTTTAGCTTGACCTAAGTTGTTTTAGCAAAGTTAGGAAATTTCATCAACTCAGTCATCATCTTTAATTTGATGATGATAACAGATGGGTATTTAAACAGATCACACATCAAAATGCCTTTTTGACATTTAAAACTTTAAGATTGGTTGTCAGTAATTACAGCAGCTGAAAAAACATAGTTGTTAATGCAGTTTTATATGACTTTCATTGTGTACGTTGCTGCTAACTCTCTTCTCCAAAAATACAGGGAAAATAAAGGTAAAGGGTTAAATGATGCTGAACTTTTTTGTGATGGTATTTCTTTACAGTTTTACCACTTAAGAGCATATGTCTGTATATACCTGTATATCTGTTTCCAAGCAGGACTACTTCAAGATCTGAGTTGTCAGGGGAAAGTGATGCAGATGGGAGTCTCAAACAGTCAAGTAAGAAAAGGAAAAAGAAAAAGAAAAAGCATCACCACTATAAGAAGACAAAAAAGAAAACCAAAGGGGACTCCAGTAGCAGTGAATCAGATCTGGACACTAAGCCTATCAGGTACAAAGCTGCAGGAAGTGTCAGAAATCATGAAAAGGAAGCATCAGCCAATTATGTATTTATTAATACTGTACAAGATGTAAATTAATTGTGTTCTTGCACTTGTCTTTTCAACTTTATGAATGAAATTCTTACCACTGGTGGGTCAGTTTTTTCTAAGCTGTGTATGACTAAAGCTCCATTCAAAGCAATGAAAATAAAATTAGAACCACTTGTTTAATCATATCTGAAAAACTGTGACTAAAATATTCCATGAAGTACTGTTCTGCAGAACAAAGCATGGTAGCAGTAATAAAATATATTTTTAAAGACATGTATGGTCTTATGTTGAGTTTTGTAAGCATCCTGTTTCCTTTAATGGATCTTCTTTTGGGAGAATTTTGAGAGGGATTGCATTCTTTAAACATTATTCTTAAATAGTGAAAAATTCTTAGTATACAGTTGTGTTTGCCTTGTAATGTAACTTCCTCCTCACAGATTTAACACTTTATGTCATATTAAGACAAAGTTTGTTGTACAATTTGACACTTATGTCTGGCCATTTATTGTTCAGTGCTGTGTGCTTCACACTTCTCAGTCATGGCACATCTAGATGGGTATTTTAAATTGAAATTACAGAACTACCTAGATAGGAAAAGATCATCAAGTCCAAAATTGTTTTGCTATGTCTGTCTTGTTAATTCCAGGAGCTCTAAAGTACTGTGTAATTAGTGGAGGTGTCATTTGGTTGGTTGCTTGCTTTTTTATGGAACAAGAAAATAGGTCTGTAGTGGCTAACACAATCTATGGGCAGTAGAAGAGGTTCTGTGAATGCAAGTTTGGCATTACCTAGCTGTGCTTTTCTCAGTCTGTTCAGTTTTGATCATTTAATGCAAAGTGGCCTAATGTAACTGGCTGTGTAAGTCACCTTTCCCTGTTTCTCATCCTGTTTGCTTATTTGAGCAGCTATTTTGCCCTCTCTGATTACCTAGTTCCTGTTTTTTTCTTTAGAATCAGCAGCTCTGACTAATTCACAGCATTGCAGCTGCTCCTGGTGACAGAGCGAGAATTTGGTGACAGTGAGGAGTTGTTGTTACAGCTGGGCATAGTCCAGGCAGTCCTTGACTTTTGTCCAGTTTACTCACTTCTCCCAAGGCAGGTTAACCAGGAGCTGAGAGCACACGCGTGTGGCCATGTTTCTGTGCCAAGGCATCTTCATATTGTTTCCCTGTGAAAGAATGGCAGTGGTACTGGAGGTACTGTCCAGTGCCTCTAGCCACACTCACCTTCTCCTTTACGAAGACTTTGTTGTTGGCTTATGGTGGCTAAGGCTTACTTGGCTGTGGGGAAGCATGGTGAAAATATTTGAGGTTCTTAAGACCGTTCTGCTCTGCCCAGTCACCCTTGTCTTTGCTGGAAGGGTGTCTGGGCTGGATGGAGTGGACTTTACATGATGAACCTGGTTCATTAGCTGTTTGCAGGACTGGGCCAACCAGCCAGTGCTTTGAATGAAAGGGTTGAAGTTCTTTCAGGGTGTCTGTTTTTAGTTCTTACTGTAAATTGTTGATACCGAGAGAATATTGAGTTTTCAGGAGACTGGTTTTGAAACATGAACCACAAAATTGCTCTAAATGAAATAGGTCTTGTGGAATTATAGAAAGCTTCCCAGGACTACAAAACTCATTTACCAAGTTACATATTTGTAACATGAATTCAGACTGGAACTTCACAGTGGTCTGCAGTTCAATGCCAGGTGGCAATTTCCACTTAAGTTCGTTTGTATAACTGTAATCCATAAACCACTTTGATGCATGCTGTTTTATCAAATGCAGGGGTACAATTACAGCTAATCAACATAATCCTTTTACAGATTACCCTCTCTTCTTTCTTTTTTTTTTCTCATTGTAGCATCTTCTTAAGACAAAAGCATATTTTAGAAGTAGTAATATATGGCTAGATTACACTTTGCCAAGCAATTGGTTGGCTAAATCTGGTTATAAAAGGTTATGACCTTTTATAGTCGTAGATCCAATTTTTGGAAGTGCAAAGAGTGTTTGTCTTTTTATTTTGATGGTCCTGTTAGTGTATGTCTAGTTGGTTTTTTTTTCTGTGTGTGACTGACTTTACAATAATAGATCAGGTACTGTGATTTTTTTAGTAAAATAAAATATTATGAATTGCAGAAATGTGGTGTTTCCTGGATTTTGTGAATGCTGAATGTGTGCATGAATGCTTAGAATATACTTCTCCTTTTCTGCAGTCCAGATAAGAAAACATCAAATCCTACCAGCAGTCGCTTTGTTTGGCTCGATGACATCCAGGCTTTCACAGCAGAAACCTTCAGAATAGACAAGAAACCAGACCCTGCAAACTGGGCCTACAAATCCCTGTATCGAGGGGACATAGCAAGGTACAATATGTTGGTTTCTATTGATATTCAGACTATCACAGAATCACTATCACAAGATTCATTAACTTGCATCTGGCTGTGAAATTTTTATGTAGAAGATGATAAAATAACACAGTGGACACTAGTTTATTTCAGAATTTGACTTTGCATCGGGCATAAGTATTTTAAAAGGCAAAAGATGCCATGAAATAATGGGAATAAAGTGGATGACTTAGTTCTTTCTAAAAACATTCTCTGTATAGTAGATTTGCAAAAAAATGGTGCAGGTACTTAGCGAATGGAATGTGTGTTGGTGACACAGACGTTGTACTAAAGGGTGTCTTTGTTAAGCACTGCCACATTTCAAATTGCTATAAGAGAAATGTTATATTCGACATCATTAGTGGGTTACTGGTACTATGATGCCCCTTCAGAACTTTTCCTTGCAGTAACAGAGAAGCCCATCTAAAGGAGCCTGCACTGGGCTCATGCATTCTGTATGTACACTTCTTTCTTGATACTCTCAAAGAAAATTGTTTACTATATATGAAAATTATTTGTGGAAGAGCGAGCACTTATGGAGTTTATTTTTTTTGTAGTGTATATGCCTTTGCAGTAAAATTGCCTTGTTACATTCCATTCCAATTTTCTGCCACCTCTGGATTGTCAGCTGTTGTTGAGATGAAAAGTGTTATTTTAGCATGGCACATCACTATATCTGCCACTGAAATTACATTCTTGGGGATATTATAAAATGGTATTTTCCTTTTTTAATCCATAGGATTATTGTGGGCTTTATGAACCTGGCCTCTCTTCTTTCTCTCTCTTCTCTCTCCTGCCCACTTCTTGGCATATAAAATAGATAGAGGGTTAGGGATACAGAAAGATATTACTGGACTGAACTACTGGTATTGATTTTTTTCAGTTTAAAATAATCTAATCTAAATTGTCTTAAATAATGCTATCTGTTTTTCTTTCTCCAGGTTTGGCTATATGGCTTTAAATGATAGGAGAAAAAAAATCTGCTGCTGAGTATGACAGATGTTGTTTCACTCAGGAAGCTTAGTATGATAGCAAAACTTGTGATAGCACTGAAAAAAAAATCAAGTCTTAAGGAGAAAGTTATTAAGTTCTTTACACTTTTAAAGCTCTATGCATACATTAGTTGGGTCAACTTGCAATTAAAGTACTTTTTTCATGCTTTCTTTCAGAAAGGAGTTGTATTTTCTAATGTGTATTTTAGAAGATATTTAATTATATTTTTTATTTCTAAGATATAAAAGGAGAGGAGAGTCCTGTCTTGGCATAGATGCAAAAAAACAGTGTGTAACTTGGGAGAGTTCTGCATCAAAAAGGAAGCAATTACAGAGGCAACCTGAGCGCTACTTCACAAAGAACAATGTGAAGATACTGAACACAGATGGGATTCCTGTTTGCAAGAAAAGTTCTCCATCTGACCCAACTGCTTTTATACCAGTTTCCCAAATGGAAACTGATGATCCTTCTGACACAACAGAGGTAAATCCTCTTGGGATTTATGATCCATCAACTACAATGTGGCTACAAGGAACAGGGTGCAAGAGTGCGGGTCATGAACCTGTAAATACACAGCAAACAACTCAAGACCCTGGAATAAATGTTAACTCCATTCTAATGGCAAAAGTGGAAGAACATAACAAGAAAGTCAGAGAAAACCCAAGAGATATTAATGCTTGGATGGAATTTGTTTCTTTTCAGGTATGTATTCCGTCAGACTGTATTGCTTACTCTAAGTAATAAATACATGAACATTATGTTGTAGTTTTGTTTGTTTAGGGCCAGGTTCCTTCTATTGGTGAAGAATGAGCTGTTAATTCATATTCACAAATGTCAGCATTGTTCTTGTGATTCTAGTGATGATTCTTCCTAATGTCATAACGACTCTTCTTTTTGTTTTAAGGATGAATTGATGGGAGGACCCAGCCCTTATGCCAGTAAGGGAGAGCAGGAAGTAAGAAGAAAATCATTGAAGTTAATCTTAGAAAAGAAGCTGGCTATTTTAGAGAGGGCAATTGAAAGCAATCCAAGTAATGTTGATCTGAAACTTGCCAGGCTGAAGCTTTGCACAGAATTCTGGGAACCACCAGCTTTGATCAAAGAATGGCAAAAGCTAATTTTCTTACATCCCAATAATCCAGAGCTGTGGAAGAAATACCTCCTGTTCTGTCAAAGTCAGTTCACTACCTTTTCTGTTTCAAAAATCAATAGTCTGTATGGAAAATGTTTGACTACCTTGGCAGCTGTACAGGATGGCAGCATGGTATCGCATCCTCTACTGCCTGGCACAGAAGAAGCTATGCTAGGTAAGGTTCTTTTTATGTTACGGTCAGAATGGTTTTCGCAGGAGTTGACTACATTCTCTGTAAGAATAGATTTTCCTGTGTATTACTGGAAGTTTTTATTTTCTTCAGAATGCCTGGCATCCTGGTACCTTACCTGACAATTAAAGCAGACATTCCAGACAAATATGATTATAGGAGATGCTTTTCTTCCCCAGGACAGTTTCTGATAAAATGTCTAATAAAGGCTAACATGCTGAGTGGTTTTCGGTACCAATGTCAAGGCTGAAGAATTGCAGCAAATAACTGAGAGATGTGCTTTTATCTTTGAAAAATGGTTCCTAAAAAAACCCCAAAAGATTGAAAGAAACAATTATCTCATGTTCAGAAGTTCTATAGTTAATTACTTTAATCCAGAAAAGAGAAGGGACATGAGAAGTCTGATGAGAATTTTTTGTTGAGCATCCCAGTTTGTAGATGGATAATTCTGAACTGTAATACCATGTGATCGTGCCTTTTGTATTTATTGTTTGTGTTTATCTTCCACTTTATACAGAATTAACCCTGGATGGAAAATTAGTCAGATGGTTAGGATGCTGGACTGGATCCAGGAAGAAACGAGTTCATGATTAATTCTAGCATGTGCTTTTAATGCATTTGAAGATAGATAACTTAACCTGTCCCATTTCAGTTTTGCTTCTCTACCTTGCAAAGTCACTGTGATTATCCATCTATGAATATACTGAGGAGGGGGAAATATTAGCATCACCATGAAAAAGTTTGGGGTATTTTTCCTTTTAAAATTTGTTTTAAATTCAGAGGAGACTATTACGAAGCAGTGCACATTTCCTCGTGTAGCATAATCCAAGGAACCTCTGTATTCACCCAAGTTGTCTAACTGCTGTGATGCTACCTGTTACACAGTATCCAGTCTGGACTTTTAGATTAGGATACTGGGTTACAAATTAGTTTAAGGTGTTCAGATGGTCCTTAGTTGATTCATATTGGATCAAGCACTGGAAAAATTACTGTAAAGAAAAAAATCCTGTGCTGGCAGGTGGATATTGTACTGCCTGATAGCTTCTAATTGTTTTTACTGCCTCTGATTTCCAATACTTCAATCATTTTGTGCACTAATTACAACAAATGATTATCAGGACAAATGTTTTATTCGGCATCTATTTTTTTTCAAACATGCAGGTTTTCCTTTCATTTTGTTTCCCTGCACAGAACATATTTCACTCATTAAATACTGTTTGTCAACTTTGATGAGGAATTTGGTTTTTTTAATGGAGTTCCTTCGTGTAACTATGAGACTGACAATTTTCAAAATGCATGTTTACTGACGGTGTCTACAGATAGGTTAAAATGAAAACGAACTCAAATTTGCATTTCTGTTCCACTCTTAATGTCTTATTCTTCTGTATGAAGACTATAGTGGTTTATTTATAAACACTGTGGAGGATTTTAGTTTGTGGTTTGGTTGGTTGGTTTTTTTCCCTTTGGAATTCAAATGATAGCAGTGGGGAGACTTCTTGATACAAGCTTTTTTTTTTTTTTTTAAGTGACTCCACTATCTTAATTCTTGGTCCAAATCTAAATTGTCAGTGCATTTTTAGGAAGATTACCAAATTGTTTGTAAAGATAAATATACAAAAAGTTTCACAAATTAATTATAAGGTGGGTAGAAGTGCACATGTACTGTAAGGCTTGCATCTTCAAACCTTTGACCTTTGCTAATGACAAAGTGTAAGAACTAATTTTAAGTAGTGGTGGACTGTGCCATCTAGTGTTTAATTCAGTATGCAGTGCTGTCTGCTTGGAAATAGGTGGGTGTTTTAAAAAAACCCTTTAAATTTAAGAAAGCAAGTAAAAATTAATTTAAAATTATAGATCAGTTTTTCCTTACCTTTTGAGAAAATCTGTAATATTTTAAATTTACTATGAACTCTTAGTATAAAGCAGATGAAGGTAACCAATCTCAAATTTTGCTAGGAAAGGGAGTCCTGTTTTTCAAATTATGTATGTACTGGTTGGGGAGAAACATCCTTGCCTTGTAGGTCAGTTCAGCTGCAGAAGTGTTGTAGCATCATGGACTGAATTAAGTATGAATTCATGCTGTTTTCAGTTTTTACCAAAGAGAAAATGCTGATCTTTTCATTTCTTCAATTTTTTTTTTTTTTTTTTTTTTTTTTTTTTTTTTTTTTTTTAATCATGCAGAAAATCTTATGCTATAATTTATTTTTTACTTCAGTTTGACAGTAAGTTCTGATGAGGTATTTTCTGCATTCAGACACTTCTAATGCAAGTTCATCTGTTTGAAGCTGAGAAACTAGGAAGAGACAACTTTGTCAGTGTCAGTTGGCCAGTGTCTAAAATGGTTAAAATACCTTGGAAGATTCTGTTATGTACTTAAACATACTTTTTATTGTTTAAATATATTAAAAAATCTCAGTGTATTTATTATCAGAAACAATCACTGATTTTACAGGAAAATCAGACCAAATGTCTAGTCTGTATATTCTAGCTAAATTCCAATTTTTATGTGCACACATCTATTGTAAACCTGAGTACAGGTAAAAAGAGTAAATCATTTGCCACTTCTTAGTATTAAAATCATTAGAAGCAGTTGATGCTAACCTGTGTTGTTACATGTGTGTATCCAGGCACTTCAATATTTTGATGGGCTTTGGAGGGTTTGAATCTATGCATTTAGTGAAGAAATAATAGGTTTTGAATAATTGGATTTGAAACTATCAGTGAATTATTTAAGTCTTGATGTATGGGATTTGGTTTTTTTTGTAAGCAAATTAAGATTCTAGTTTAAAACAATTTGGATTTTCAACAGCCACTAATTTGTTAAGACTTGAGTGTAATTTGGAGTGATGGAGTATCTCTGAAATGTCCTTGAACTGCCTAGTAGAGGTGTTTATTAATATCCATTATTTTTCCAGCTGTGTCACTTAAGACTCTTGTTGCAAATGTATGAATAGGAAAATGGGCTTTGCTTCCCTTTTAAGCTGAGACTTGAGGCTCAGTGGGGATATGGCAGCGATTACAGAAATACTTTGTTGAAAAGGGATAGGAGTCTTCTCTATTTTCAAGTAATTGACCAGAAGATCAGACTTCTCTTAGCTGAGTTCTTATGTAATGGAAAAGAAAGTGGGAATGACAGTTGGAATGATAATGGCCCTATTATCAACGTATTACCCATGTAACTATTTCATGCAAAAATGAGGCAAAAAGGATTATTGTTATAATCATTGCTACGTGAATTGTAATAATGCCCAGCATCCTCCAAGAGGGCCGTGATCCACGCTAACAGATGCTGGATAAACTGAAGTTGGGACTGTTGCATATAACTTTTATTCATCAACAAGGATGATGAATGTATGGGAGGAATAAAATGTCACCTCTTTGGCATGCTTAAAGTGGGAGGTCTTAAAGATAACTAAACTACAACAATCTTGATATGCATTTATGCTAGTTACTCCCTACGTTTTGGAATTTGATACTGTTCCAAAACAATTACGCTCTACAGCGCTTTATGCATGTCTTTTGCATATTTGTGGGCTGTAATAAAATACCTTGCAACAAAATTTGTTTTAAATAATAAAATTTAATCTCTTTTCTTTACAGCTATATTTATTCATCAGTGCCACTTTCTGAGACAGGCTGGCCATTCGGAGAAAGCAGTGTCTTTGTTTCAGGCTCTGATTGACTTCACTTTCTTTAAACCTGACAGTGTAAAAGATCTGCCAACAAGGGGACAGGTAGCAATTTCCTTTTCAATGGGTGTATGTCCTTGTGCATTACAGAGAATGCTGTAACAGAAAAATACTGATTAAGGACATAGGAAAATACTTTGAATCACAACTTTGTGGCTCTTCAGGGTGATGCTTGCATTGGAGAAATGCTTGCGTCCCCTCGGGAACTACAGGCCAAGTGGCTGCTTCTACAGCCATATAATAGAAATGTGATAACCAGTCATTTCATGTCTTAGCATGTTGCAAATTAAAGATGACAACAAATGAGCTGGCTAACCAACATCTGTGTCTAGTTAACACTTTTCCTCTTTCTTTTCCCCAGAACTGCTCTTGTTTTGTTACTGTTGATGGAGGAAACTGATAATACATATCTCTTTCTGTTCTAGTCAGCTCTTGCAAATATTTCTTAGGTTCTCCGTTAATTTTTATTTTACTTTTTTTAATTATTATTTTTATTATTTTTTTTTTCCTTCCAGTAATTCTTTGATGGCTATGTTAGGAACACCTTCATGCTTTAAAGTATCTTTTATTTGACTGATGAGATTCTGTTCATCTTAGTCTGTTGAAGTACTGAACCACTTTTCTCTTTATTTGCTCAGGAGAAAGCTGGGCATGCACCCCAGTAATAATCAGTAAGTTAATATTCAAAGGAGGCTGTTGCGAGTGTAGCATCATCCTCCTGAGTTGTCAGGAGCTGGTTCCTTTTTAATGGGTGGTAGGAAGGGCCACCAGTTAGGCAACTGGGCTACTGTACAGGGCAGAAATTAAATTTCATTTTATTACCTCACCTTCTTCCCAAGTACCCACTACTGAGACTACATTTTTTGCTCTCTAGATTAATGCTGTTAACCACCAATAGAGCAATCTTGTAGTTTAAATAATAGTGGTGTCCTCTTAGAGAGCCAAAAGTTTAATAGAGTTCAGTCATAATTATCACACCGAATCGGAGATTCGGTATCGTTGTAAAGCTTGAGTTATGTTTCCAGTCATTTGAAAACCTGCAAGATTGTGTAGCGTTTTAAACTCTGAAGCAAGCAGGGTGGAAAGGAACTTCAATTTAAAAGGACAGTGTTTAGGTTGGACAGTGCAGTTCTTGTGAATAGGAAAATGCCAGATTTACAGCTGATGGCACATTCTGCCCTGCATTATGACTCAGTCTTGAATTACTTGTTTCCATACTGTTTTCACAGTTCACTTTCTCACTTGGAGCAAAGAATAAATCCATGAGAAGCAGAATTAGATTTTGCAGTTGCTGTAAGCATTACATTTTCTGATATGTTGATGCTTGATATTTCTTAAATTTCATTAATATTTGTGTTAACAGTCACATCTCGATGTCCAAGCCAAGGTTTGGTACATGGCAGAAGCATGTAATAGGACAGAGACAGTCATTAGAGCTAAGTATACACAAAGCAGGGGAGGAGTTGATGGCTCTGAAGATGACAGATTGCCTGCAGGCAGTGACAAAGCTCAGGACTAGAACCTTAGACTTCGGATTCACTGGAAAGTGCCCAGAAGTTGTTGACCACGCCAAAACCTGAGAGATGAAAGGCCTTACTGATCTTTTCCTCTTGTTCTCAGGCCAGTCATATTTACATCCAACTGTGATATTTTAATTTGACCATAGGTGTATGATTGAATTATTATTCCATTAGCCAAATTCTTCATGGTCCCGAGGAAGATAGGGAGGAGGGGAGATTTTGTTTTCAAAAGCCACATCTTGGGGCTTTGGATCCTTGTCCTTGAAGGATCTGTAAGGGATATTTGACACAAAAGTCTTTTGCTTTCTTTAAAGCCTAACACCTTTTAAAAACAATCTTTATGTACATGAGAAGAACTTAGGCCAGTTCTGTCTGCTGTGCCACAGGCATAGTTGAAGTGCTCAGTTGTTCCTGCTGATTTTTAAGCAGCCTCTAACAAATTCTTCAGATCTGGAAGTTGCACCCAAATAATTGATTGTAGGGTCTGGAAACCCTAAATTGACCAACACACTGTCTGTACAACAGCAAAAATTATTTTTCTGTGTGTTTTGTTTTGGTTGCCCCTGCCCAAAACCACAGGTGGAATTCTTTGAACCCTTTTGGGATAGCGGAGAACCACGAATTGGAGAAAAAGGAGCAAGAGGCTGGAAAGCATGGATGCACCAACAAGAAAAGGGTGGCTGGATTGCTCTTAAGCCTGGTATGCGTATGCCAATATGTGTAGCTATATGTCCACGTGTTCTTCTAAACATTCTGACTAGAATGATACGAGCTGTTTCTTTTCATGTTTTTGCATACGAGTTTTAAAATATATTTACCAAGATGAAGATCAAGTATATTGCACTTCACAGGGAAAAGCATGAGTTGAGTCTTCCATGTATGATATTGTTTATGGAACATGTGTTGCCCTTCCTAGGGATGAGCATTAAGGGAAAGGATGGCATGTCCTCCACTCTGTACTGAAAAGGCTAATGGTGTGAGTACTTTGAGACTCACACCCATCTAAAGTGGAAGGAAGCTGCTTCCTTTCATCATATTGGTAAACCAGGCAGGATTAGATGATAGCTGCCTCCAGGATTCCTACCTTAATGATTCTATTTCTAGAATCAGATTTCAGTTTCTTACAACAAATACATAGTAGAAATAGGAGGAAAACCTTTTCTTTCTCTTTGTGATACAGAAAACACCTCCCTGCTGCTTAGTCCCACCTTGTCTTCTGGTCTACAGTGCTTCTCTTAATGTCAAGGACTACTCAAAACAGATACATCTTGAAGGGAAAGAGGAGGCTGGAACGTGTCTGACTAAAGATGAACTGTCTCTGCTTTTGCTGCTCCTGCTTCTGTAGCAAGTCTAATGAAGCAAGTTTGGCTCTCCTTTTAGTAAACAACAGAACTGAAAAATGATCCTGCGCTTCTCTTGTCCATGGATTAAGATGGAATTTCCTTGCCCTTTAACTGAGGTCAGCAGTTCTGCTGCTGATGGCTATAGACTCAGTACAGAGAAAAGGACCACTGCCAGTCTGGGGCAGGTCCATCATATATCAGTGCTTTTTCTCCATGCATGTCAAGCACAAAAGTTCAGGTGCAATCTTCAATAGAGTATAATCTCTAACTGTAATTTTTAATTTTTTTTTTTTTCCCAAGCTTCAGTTAGGTCATGGAAATGTCATTTTTCATGTAATTGCTGACTGACAGAGAGGCTGTAGATCATAAAAAAACATAAAGATCTTTTGACTACCTGTTTGTTTTATCTGATATATTAGAATTGGGGGTGGGATTGTTGAAATGGCCAGATTTTTGTACCAAAGGGGGGAAAAAAAAAGGCAGGTAACCATAATTTTTGAGAACTTTGTCATCCTCAACAACAAGAAAGAAAAAAAATATTTGAAAAATCTCTACAAGCTTTCTCTTAGCCTACAGTTCTCATCAGTTTCAGCACAATTAATATATTGCTGTCAAAGGAAAAATACGCTAATTGTATCTAATAATCCACAAAGATCATCATAAAAGGGGGATGTGGTTAAGCGCTTCCTTTTGTGCATGTTGATGGGTGACTCTTGGATGTTGCTTGCAAGCTGATGTTGATCAAAGTGGTCCCCAGCCTGTCAGTGTTTTGTTTTCTCCTCTTTGAGAAAGTCTGAATGCTGACACATTCACTTGTTCAGAAAGCCTGGAAACCTCCTACTCTGACAGAGTTGGTGTCAAAACCCAGAACTGTGATGTGGAAATTTTCATCTGTGTCTTGTGTCTGTTTTATCAATGCTGTACTTGTTTATATTTTTATAATAGTTAAATTATCTGTTGAGTCTGACCTTTGGATTTGGTTGATTAATTTGTCTTCAGTAATTTTTTGTGTGTGTGCTGTGTCTTGATTTGGTTTTAGATGATGATGATGATGATGAAGAGATAGATGAGGATCAAGAAATAAAGGATAAAACTCTTCCCAAGTGGCATATTTGGTTGGATATTGAATATTCTCGTGAAGCAAGGCATTGGTTACCTTGGAGACCAGACAAAACCAAAAAGGAAACTGAAGAAGATTGTGAAGATCCAGAAAGACAGGTCACTGTGCTAAAATAAAACAAGGGGAGATGGTAACATAAATTATCCTGTCATATGAATTAATTGCCAATTGATATTTTAGAGGAATAATCCTTTTCTTCATTTGGAAAACTTTCTTTTCTTTGTTTAGAATTAAAAATTTACCTGAGGTTTTGTGCTGAGACTTCTGAAATCTGTGGGAAACTCACAGGAAACTTTGGAAAGGGCTGTATTCAAATAGTCTGTCTTCATTGTTTTGTGATTTCTCTCATCTGTATGTGGAAATGTCACAGAAAATTGTGTTTAAAAAGATACATGCATTAAATAAACAAAGGTTTTGTTGCCTTCAAGTCAGATAATTTGATTTTTTTAAAACTTTTTTTTTCTTCTTGGGAGATAGGTCAAGTCTGACATTGCTTTTTCAAATAAAAACGTGTTAAGTGCTCTGAGCAATAATATCTTTCAGACATCCATTGTGTACATTTTCTGTGGAGGTCTTTGATATTCAAGGGCAAATAATTCTCTTGATAGCAAATTTACAGTCTCACTGGAAGAATGCATTACTTGTTTAACTTGTCTGGTTTTAATTTGAATTACATTCTGTTACTATTTAATTGTAATTACAAGACTTTATTCAGATTCTATGTTCTTCAACTACCTCAATTACATATTTGCATACATCAACAGAGTTTGTTTCAATCTGGATTTTTTTTTTTTTTTTTAGGTACTGTTTGATGATCTTGGACCATCTTTAATCCAGCTTTCTAATCCAGAACTTCAACATCAACTACTGTACTCATTTTTGCAATTCCTGGGAGTTCCATGTACAAGTAAACTCTTTCCTTCCAACCTCTATATAGCCATGGATGAAAATAACATCTTTGACAGTCTGCTTTCTGATGAAAAGCCACTGACTTCTATTGATTTTCCACTTTCTGGATTCAACAGTATTGGTCATATGGACACAATGCTACGGGAGAGACATCACATAGGCCACTACAAAGAAGGAGAGGAGTTCATACATAATGTCTTTCATGTGCTATTCCTGCTGTTTTCTGGAAAGGAAAAATCTAACCTGTCCATGTGTTGGTTACAGTATGAAATATCTAAGGTAATGAAAAATCTGCATGTAATCACTTCTGTAATGTATGGCTTTTCTTAACATTTATATTGAATTAATACAAGTACTGGTGAAAATCAAGTCTTGTAGGACTAAGTGTTCAAATCAGGAAATGCCTGTTAAGATCCCACTGGATGGGGGAACCCAGATCCTTTTCTTCAGTACATGTTATACAGTGGCCAACAGTTAACAATACTTGTTGCTCTTTTGGATAAATGTTATTATGTTACATTGTATGCTAGGCAGGAATGGGTGCAAGTGATATTTTTACAAGGCAAAGTGAGTCAGACAAGTGCTTTTACGGAACTCTTCTACTAAGTGCATAATCTCTAATACCATGAGAAGAGCACCTTTCTTAAGAAACTTATTACTCTACTGTACAAGTTACATTTTCAGTGTTAATGAAGGAAATAATACCTCATGACTTGAATATGGATTTATTGGAGTAAAACTGCTCTAACAGATGCCCACATAAAGATGAGAGTCCCTCAGAAGGATGAGAGGTTTTCTTCCTAATACTTCAGAACACTTTAATATGGTGTTTCCTTATGGAGAAGTTCCCTGTCTTTTATCCAAACACCACCTGACCAGAAGATCTCTTGTAATCTTCCCATGCAATCTCTAGACTTGTCTGTCAGTACATTCCACACTGTGAAAAGCTACTTGAGGTATAATTGTGCTAGTCATGAGCTGCATCTGGCCAGACAGGATTGTTTCTTTTCCTTTTCTCAACCATTACAGGTTAGCAGCTCTTTTATTTGAGCAATTGGCCTTTTTTAAAAGAGTGAAATTTGATATTATTTAATGGTAGTGGCAGGAGTAAGAATTACCATTCTGTGTAGTTTGGCTGTGTTGGATGGAGTTGACAACAGGCAGTTATGACAGCTTACAGTACTCAGTAGCAACAGATCTGGCTGGTGTTGAAATACAAACCAATATGAAAACAAATGCAGTAATTAAAAAGTGCTGTGAGGTTGTTGTTTGGTTTTGGTTTTTTTTTTCCCTTTCTTTCCTACCCATCTCAAAATTTGTTCTGTTTATTCTCCCCTGAAGGTAGTTCAGTGTCTCCAAGTGAAAAACAAGAAGAAGTTGAAAGCACAAGGGAGGAAGAGTAAAAAGTTGGCCAAGAACCTCCTTAAAGCACCTGACAACCGAAACCACCTTTCTCTTTGGAAGCTGTATGCCTACCTAGAATGGCTGCTTGGTAACATTGACGATGCCAGGAAGGTATTTGACACAGCTCTATGCACAGCAGGGACAGGAGGATTGAAGAGTCCCCATCTCTGCAGCCTCAGTCTGCTTTATGCTCAGCTGGAAGTGGAACTACTCGAAAGCACAGAAGGAGCTGTTATGTCACGTGCTGTTCATATATTGACCAAATTGGTTGAAAGTGGACCATATGTGCCCTATAGTGGACAAGTGTTATCTGTGAATGTCTTGAAAGCTCGTAAAACATATGAGCATGCACTGCAGGATTATTTAAGTAAAACTCCCATTTCTGATCAGGGTCAGGTCAGTGATGCTAATCAGCTGGTTAACTTGGTTGGTTGTTACGCACTGTTCCAGTATTTGACTGTTGGGATTGATGCTGCAGTATCAATATATACACAGGCTTCACAAAAACTTGAAGCTCCTTGTCCACAGAAATGTGAAAATACTGGAGAGAATTTTGGCATTCAAAATTTTCCCACTGCTCTTGAAGCTGTCACACTGCTGCATACAAATTTACTCAGATTCCACATGAAAGTTAGTGTTTATCCTTTGAATCCTCTGCGAGAGGCACTGACAGAGGCTCTGAAACGGTATCCTAGCAACCAGTCTCTTTGGAGGTCATATGTCCACATCCAAAGAAAGTCTCACAGTGCTAGCAAAGCACGAAGATTTTTTGATCGTGTCACAAGGTCTACTAACTGTTTAGAGCCATGGCTGTTTGCAATCCAAGCAGAGCAGATGAGAAAAAAACTCACTGAAAATGTCCAGAGGTAATATCTTTCAGCTACTTATGATTATGCTTTATTTTTCTTGGGTTTTTTGGTCTGTCTAATCAGTTCACAAAGGAGACAAAATGCTATTGTAGCTCTCACTTTGCAGATGAAGAAGCTGTGGCTAGGTAGGGAAGGTTATTTGTTCAAGACAACAGAGAGTCAGTGGCAGAATCCTGAAAAGAATTAAAGCCTAGGTGATAGTCTCACATCCTTTCCACTGATGGCCTGTTGCTGTGTGTTTGCTTGTTACTGACATCAGGATGGTTCGTATTTCCTTCAGTAATTTTTACATTCACTAAGAGCCTGCTTAGATGGCCATGGTAGACACTGTGAGATTAGAAACTGCTGCATTTTAATAGTACAGCAGTAAGGAGCATAATACAGAGCTAACATTGCAGTTTCTGACCGAGTTCACTGCCCTACTTTACTCCTGGATCACAGAATACAGTTGTGGCAGATCTGTTTCCATAGTGAGTACTTGGGAATCTTTCATATTATGGGCTGTTGCTAGGTAGAAGAGGCTGGAAATTTCCTGAATTCACAGTGTGGTCTGAGCTCAGATGTTTTGCTCATGGGGAAGGAGGAAAGAGGGGGAGATGTGGGGAACAGAGGTGTGTTCCTTCCTAAAGCTTAGTCTCTAACTGCTGTCTGCCCGTTGCTTGGAGCTGCCTATCCACTGCTACCTACGTATCTCTAATAACGGCAGCTTGGCTCTTTGTCCCTGCACACAGCAATGGAGACTTCTAGGGAAATGTCTCTGGAAGCTTTACACAGCTGTAAGCTTACAGAAACTACAGAATGATCAGCATGCTTTAAAATCACAGTGTACCCACTACTTTGATTGCCACAGTCTGGCAACAGGCATGTGTATGTGATAGTGACATTCCTGAACTGTCAGTGTATGTCATCCTCCATTGCGATAAGTATTCTACAGCCACCAAATGTAAAGGAGGATTGTAATTTGATTTACTGTTAATTGCAGACTGACACTGTGATAGGTTTTCATTATTGTTACTGGAAACTGCTGTTAAAATTCCAGAATGATTATTTTCTCTATGACATTTAGTTCCTTTCCAAGTTGTTTTCTGCTAGCATAACATTTCCTATAGGGAATTTGTATAGGGGCAAGCTGGATGTTGCAAGAGCAGAGCAGAACTATTGCAACAGAGAGAAAAATGGCATATCAGTCATGTATCAAACTAATGTTTTATGTTGTGACAAACTAGGAAAATGTCTCTCTGTGACTATTTCCTATTCTGTTTTGTATTTCTGCTTGTTGTTAAGTGTATAAATTGCACTTAAATGAACGTGCAAGGTGAAATAGCAGCATATATAAGGTACAATGCTTCAAATGTCTGACTCCATGCAGAGTAGATTACATTGTATTCCCTCATGGTAAAGGTTAAGATGAGAGGAAACATGACCTCGAAGACTCTTGAAAAAAGAGGCAAATTAGGAGCAGGTGCAAAGGGTGAGTGGCGTAAGCTGGCAGGCTGAGGGAGCACGTGCAGACAGAAGTGATGTTGCCATGAGTGCTCCAGGCTGTTTCTTCAAGCTTGAGCATCAAAAGTAAGCCAGTATGCATCAGCTGCTTCAGTGAGAAATACACACTTGCTTTTGTGTTACATATGGAATTTGGGGGATTTGAATCTCTGGATGAAAAAGAAAATTAGTATTGTAATTATGATTGATTTGTGACAGGTAGATTTGAACAGGCTTGCCTGGATGCCAGAAGACTGGGTGACCTTGACTTGAATTCAGTCCGAGCTCTGCTATGCCAGGCTCAGAATGGTAAATGATCTTGAACTATGGCTAAGTTAAGTGTTGTAAGAGGGTACGATAGTGGATTATTGTGCTCAGAGAAACATGATCCCCTCCAGTAGGACAGGGTTCATTTTTTAACAAGCCAAGAGAATTTTCACAAAAATGTCACTTTAACTTACTTTCCTATTTAGAAATTTATTGATTAGATTAGAAAGTGCTAAAAATCTGGTTTGTAACATGCAGTTTGTAGCATGAAATGCAAAATCTGTCTATATGCAGTGCTGTGTGAG
Source organism: Megaceryle torquata (assembly GCA_024611175.1). Classification (NCBI taxonomy): domain Eukaryota; kingdom Metazoa; phylum Chordata; class Aves; order Coraciiformes; family Cerylidae; genus Megaceryle; species Megaceryle torquata. Next base: position 20,399 of record JANIJG010010564.1, read on the forward strand.
CAGAGATAGTACCTTGATCTTTCCTCTCTCTTACTCTGCTCTGGTCCTTAAGCTTGGATTTAAGGGACTGTGGTGTTTTGTTGTTTTGTTTTTTCCCCTCTCTGTTCCAGGGCAGATGTTGGTGAAATACATTCTACTATTCCTGAAACTGGGTTAACAAATCGGATTGTTGCTCTATTTGAACATGCAGTTCAGAGTGAAAATGGTACCCACTGTCCGCTGCTGTGGAGAATGTATTTGAACTTTCTGGTAAGAAGAGTATCAGATTTTTTTTTTTTATCAAACTTGGAATGTCTTATGAACACAGCTACAATACTGTATTAAAAAAAAAAAAAAAAAAGAATGTTAAATGCTGCCATACCCCTATGATTTGCAAGGTGATATATTTGAATTGTCATGCTCCTTATTGCTGGGAATATTAAGGAAAATGTAATTTACACAGATTAGAAAGAGTAATATATTAGCTTCTGGCAATGTAGTGTTAATAGAGATGCAGGCAAGTTATCTTACACAAATAAAAAATATGGTATGTCAGTAGATGGATTCTACAGAGCCTTAAAATATAAAGGTAAGTGGCATGGGGAGCAATCTACCATAGTTCACTGTGGAAGTATATAAATAAAATCAACTTCACTTAGGCAGTTTAGTCATCATAGTTCTGTTCTTGCTTCTCCAAAGTACAATATGGAAGATGAAAACAAAGGAAATTCTTGGAACTTGTATAAGGGCATTTCATTCCACAGTATTAACTCCTCTGTTCACATCCTCTGGTGTAATAAGTTGTCAGAGGGGAACAGCAGTTAGCAGGCTATGAAATACAGAGGAGGAAGGGGAAGGAGAGACTCTTCTTTTGTGTTTGAGAAGATCTCTTGTGTGGGACTATTACTGAGACCATTTCTACAAATTGCCTGTAAATATTTTATACAACTTTGTATACAGGAACATACAATTGAATTACTGTTACTCTTTGCAAACTGCTACCAAGACTCCAGTGTGCACAACTGTTGAAGTAAAATCACTGTATTTTATCCCTAATGGTTCATTCACAGAAGATACCTTTTTCACAGGAACAAGAAGGAATGTTTATTAGATGCTAATAAGATGGAGGAAAATAATATTTTTAAAGTAATAGCTTTGAACAACATTGTTCAGAAAGGCAAAATAAATTAGAAACATTAAAACTTTCAGATCTAGTCATGGAAGAAGTTGTGATTGTCTAGTACCTACCTCTGTTTGCTTTTCAGGTGTGTCAATATCAAGTGGTATTTTAGGCAAGAGCTTCTCACTTGAAAAACACAAAGCTTTTATACTGATTTTGAAGCAAACTAGTTCTCTTAAATTGCTATTAATTTTTGTATTAAATCATCCTTGACCAATCAGACAGCCTTCTACAATGAGTGATGAATGAGTTCTACTATGAGTAGGATTAGTTAAGTGGACATTGAGGTGAACTGCCAGGCTCTAAGGATTATAATCAGCAGTGTGAATTCAGCTATTACTACATTAAAGTATGATTTTTATTTTTTTTTCCCCCTCACACAGGCTTCACTAGGAAAAAAAGAAAAAGGTAAAGGGTTGTTTTATAAAGCCCTTCAAAACTGTCCTTGGGCAAAGGTAAGCATAGAAAAAATACTAACTTGCCATACTCGAAAAATAACAAAACAACCGATAACTTAGATTTAGTAGTTTTTGTAATGAGTTATATGCAAAAGAGAGATTTCTGAAGGAGGAAGCACTGTAAGATTTTCTGCAAATAAGAGGTGCATCTGAAATGGAAACATACATAGCAGACACTGCTGTCTGCATCTCAGAACAGAAAGAAGTTGTGTTGCATGGGGCAAGGAGATAATAAATTCCTCTCTGCACAGTCTGGAAGTGATCATGTCTTTTAGGCTGTTTTATCATGAGCTTGGTAGTAGCAGATAGACATAGGCAAATAAAAACGTATTTGGTTAATAGTATAAGAAATTACTCAGGAGCACCAGCAACTCCTCAGATAATGTCCATGTGTGCTGCAAAGGCTCCAGGGCCTCGACTCACATTTTAGCTTTTTGAACAAAAAATTTACTAAGAGTTGGAACAGATTTGATTAAAAATCTACAGTGCTGTCTCTGTAGAAGTACTAATTCTGTTTGTATGATTAACTACTATATAATATTTGCTATGTTCTTGCTACAGAGCTGTTTGTGTATCTGTGTACTTCTTTATACTGTGTTTCTTGCTATGGTAGAAAGATGGCACAGAAAATGTTCTCGTTGTCCTTCTAGGTGCTGTATATGGATGCCATAGAGTACTTCCCTGACCATCTGCAAGAGACGCTTGATCTAATGACCGAAAAAGAATTGAGAGTGCGGGTACCTATGGAAGAGCTGGATCTACTACTAGAGGTTTAAAAGACGACGCTGTAGATGAGTGGAGAAAAGTACAGAAGCTAGTTCCAGAACTCTGCTGGGACTTGGGTACTATGCACTTTTTAAAAATTTTTTTTTTGTGGGTTTAGAGGTTTTTTTTTTAGCTTTTATATAAGTTGCTCTCAAAATGGAGGTGGTTTAGCTGCTGGTATTCTGGAGTGAAGGACTGCATTTTGCCCACGAAAATGAATCCGTTTCTCTGAAGTATTGCTGGCTCCTGCAGAAGGATACCCTCTGATAGACTCCTGTTGAACGTTGCCCACATTTCTCATTCTTTTGTTTGAAATACATTCCCTAGGCCTCAGTAGCAATTCAGTATATGCCAGCTATGGTTTGGTGAGCATTACAGGAAATAAACATCTGCCAAATGGATGCTCCACTGTCCTCCAGTTGGCAGACTTCAGTAGTTTCCTTCAGCCTGGTATGCATATGTGTGTGTGTATAACTACTAAGTCAAACACCCATTACATCTGTACAGAGACTGTTAGTGAAAGTTAAATCTGTGCTTGAGCAGGCACCTATTTTGGACTTTATATTCTAACAGATGACTTGTTTAATACGAATATTTATGAAAAATAGACCTGAGTATTTGAAAATTCAAAAGGAACTTGAATTATTTTTTATCTCTTAATTTAATAGAACTGTCATTGTATTAAAAATGAAAATGTATCAATAATGCCTCTCCCAGCAGCTCACTTTCAAAGAACTTTTGTAACTGACTTCTCACTTTTGACCAAAATCCAGGCAATCATCATAAGGGAAGCAGAGGTCTTGTCTGTGTTTAATCCTCACCAAAGAAGGCAGAGTAGTTAAAACATGATTGATTAGTTAGTAACTTCTATTGCAAGAGTTTTTAAGCAAGCTCCCAGAGAAGTAATATGAAATATGGTAAAAACTGAGAGGTAAGAGTTCTCTATTCTGTAAGACACAATATGCTGAAATACCATTCAGCATCCCTACTCTTGAGATGCAAGTACATATAAACTGGATCTTCATCTGAAAGGAGGGTACCTGCAGCCACTGAATACCCAAAAGTGTTTCAGCATTTTTTTTGGAGGAGAAAACCAGCTGTTGCTAACAGCACTAAAGCACTGGGGATCATCCAGCTGGTGGGATCTGACTAGACAGAAAACGGTGGCTGGAGAAAGCCATACAACCCCTGGCTTGGTTTTGCCTGTAGCACCACAATAAAAGTTATAATGCATTTAGTTTAGGCTGCACTTACTGAATCCTTTCTACAATTATTTTAAATATTAGAGGGAACATGCAGAACTTTATCACAGTATATCACAGGGTGTCAGGGGTTGGAAGGGACCTTGGAGATCTTCCCGTCCAACCCCCCTGCCAGAGCAGGATCAGACAATCCAGCACAGGTCACACAGGAATGCAGCCAGGTGGGTCTTGAAAATCTCCAGAGGAGGAGACTCCACAACCTCTCTGGGGAGCCTGTTCCCGTGCTCTGTGACCCTCACAGTAAAGAATTCCTCATGCTAAGGTGGAACCTCCTGTGCTCCAGCTTACATCCATTCCCCCTTGTCCTATCCCAGGGCACGAGTGAGAAGAGGCTGTCCCTTTCCTCCTGACACTCAGCCCTCAGATATTGATAAACATTTATCAAATC
>JANIJG010010565.1:0-24965 GCA_024611175.1 Megaceryle torquata
CATATCCATATGTGAGTTTTCTGTAACAGAGTGAGGGGTCAAAAAAACTAATCAAAAAACACCATTAAAAAAAAAAAAAAAAAAGCAACTTCCAAACCACCTCTTTTTGTACCGCCACTTTTGGTTTCTAAGCAATTTAATTAAATGTTTTGGATGGGTGGTTGAAAGGTCTAGGTTTCAATACTACAGCACACTTGCTCTTTTAGATGAGCAGAAAGTGTATGTTGTGACATCTGCCAATTGTCATCTTCTTGTACAAAGCTGTATGTTCTATTTCAGATATTCTATGATGTGACCCTTTCGGTGTTGTCTCATGCTGCTATGGATGGCTGATACCACATAGGTGCTTTATGCTGGATTTCACCTACTCATCCTTTTCCACAACACTGCTATGAAGATGTCACCCCATAGAATAACAAATGAAAGTCAGCTCTCAATTCTTACCTTCTCATTTAAATTAATTACCAGCTGTACTTCTATTAATTCATTATCTATAGAAAAAATATACTGCAGCATTCATCACAAATAAACACCTGACAGAAAGAATCAGTTAAGAATATATTTGAAATAATATATAATTGTCTGCATCCACTTATTCTTACCGATAGTGTCCCTTTCGGTCACAGATTTTGTTTCCAGATGAAGATCGATGTCTTTTGGAATGGTTAAGGGTTTGTTTTCAATATGGCCATTGTATTTTCTGCAAAAATAAATAAATAGATAACATAGACATGGATATAACAAAATAGACTTTTTCAATATATAGTGGCATTTCAAATTTAGAGAAAAGTGCAGATCACACTTTTATCTCACTAGCATTAAAGCGAGGGTAAATCTTGAGAAACAACCAGGTACATCAACAATTCCTAGCTTTACCTTGGCAAGGCTCTATCATACATACTACTGTGGTACAGGTTTAAATGGCTTCTACAGGCTGCATCCCAAGTGTGTGTTAGGGCAAGATCTGGTGGCCAGTATTTACTTCAGCTCTCAGATATTCTCTGTTCAGGGACCTACAGGGCATTCCAGTAAATGTCCACAATCTCAAAAGGTTAATGATGCAAATACAGCTATGGAGTAGAACACCTCCACCCTGACATACAGATACCCTGAAGAAAATAAAACCTACAACGAAACTTTTTAACTGAGGTACAGAAGAGGATGTTGAACAACAGAAGCACTAAAGTCTTTGGTTTGAGACGTAGTAATGTTAATTTATTGAACATTAACTGGAAATAACAAGCAGCAATCCTACCTCTGAGTGTAGCTGATAAGGGGGAAAAAAAAAAAAATCCAGAAAAAGCATTAGGCCTTTCTGTCACAACAGGAAGCTTAGGAAGTACATCTCATGAGTTGAACTAACCTAGATCCTTGAAAAATCCATCCTACTAGCCATCAGCAAAGACAACTTCAGGAGAGTTTTCAAATCTAAAAGGGTATGTGTAGAAATACTATAGACTTGCTTCAATTCCCACTTCGCTTATGAAAATAAAAAAATAAAAAAATAATAATAAAAAAAATATATATATACTTTTAACAACATTAATATTTGTTATTAATATATGTTAGGAAATGTAATACACTACCAACCACCACATTGAAAACATACAGTGGCTTGGGTACAGCCTCATGAATAATGCAGAGCATTATTGGCCTGTGTTTTCAAACAAAAATATTAACAGGTCTTAATTGGACCAGCTCTGATGTCAACTAGCCACTTAGCAATTAAAGTTTTAATTGCTCTGCAATTATATTTGCAACTGCAATACAATCAGCACACAGAGTTTAATTTGCCAAAGTGTGGCTCTTGCCAAAGAGTCCCAGGGCTCAGGGAACACGTGATGGGGACCAGGGCAGCAAGAGAAGCTGTTCCCTTTTGGATTTTTTTAAGAAAAGCTTAATTTCCAGAAGTTTTAGTATATCCCTCTGAAATCTTGCCAACTGACTCTGGTTTTCAAGCTGTCTTGAGTTACAACCAAAAGCCGTGTGTATAAAACTGGAAAGCTGGCTGTTTCGGAGCTTTTGTGGAACTGCCCTCAGCAGTGGGTGCAAGATCATCCTGGTGATTTAAGGCTGCTGTTTTTATAACGCATTCCCTTTTTTAAAGTGATGCTTTTCTGGTAGCAGCCTGGAGTTACTTGCAGCTGCCTGAGTGGAGCATTGTGCTTACTGCAGGGCTTCTGTTCATCAGTTGGAGGAGCTCTGTGGAAAAAGACCTGGGAGTCCTTGTGGACAACAGGAAGACCATGGTTCAGCAATGTGCCCTTGTGGCCAAGGAGGCCAATGGCATCCTGGGGTGCATCAGGAAAAGTGTGGCCTGCAGATCCAGGGAGGTTATCTTGCCCCTCTACTCTGCCCTAGTGAGAGGGCCCCTCCAGTGCCTATGGAGTTCTGCTAAGAAAAATTGTGAGATCTGGTTGACAAGAAGAAAAAATGGATGGCAAAGAGGACAAAGCATTGGGCAACGAGGAAATTTTGCACCTTTGTGAATGACATTTGCATAAAAACCTGTGCAAAGGTGTGAGGATAAGGATTTAGCTCTTATTCAAGATGATCACTGTGAAAAATATAGACAAAGATAAAGGAGGAAGGTTGCTGGCCTTTGAATCTGACAATTGAAGGTAGAAAATTTCTAGCATAAGAGTATCTTTTGCCAAAGTTGGGACGTGATTCAAATAACAGAACCTGGAAAAAAGTACCAAAGAGCCTCCCATATAATCGAGACTTCTGAGCATCTGCTAAACCCCAAATATTTTGAGTTATGCGTGTTTAAACTGTTTTCTGGCAGCTGTTTCTGCCAGGAGCAGGCTGCTGGCTTCTGTGGGTATCGTTCTCTTCTGTATCCTCATGCTGGTCACCTTCTCAGGTGCATTGTGAGAAAGCCAAATGGATGGCACCCTTTGAGATACAAATTTGAGTCATAAAACTTGCATGGCTGAAAGTGTGCATCAGAACCTCCCCCATGATATGTCAAAGGCCCATTTCATTCCTTGCAGGACCATTAAGAAAGTGACTCATTGTCAGCTAATATCAGGGTAGATTTTGTCCATGTGGGAATGGAGAAGAATAGGGACTTGAAGGGAATCCAAAGTATAGCCACCAAAATACACCCACCAGCCTTTGCTTTTTGTAAGTCCTCCATGGTAGTGAAGGCACAGATATTTTTTATTTTATGCTCTGACTATGTAAAAAATACCTTGTCCTCCACCGATACAGAATAGTTTCTTAGAGCTGGCGTAAAAATACATAGTTTAGATGCAAGCTAAAGCTCCACCAGTCAGCTCATCTGTAAATTAAATATCAATGTTGAATTCAGTAATGCTCAATATTTCAGCAGAAATGATGCATTTTCCAATCATTTCTTCTTGCCTCAAGTAAAGCAACACTTGCATTATTTAGTGTTTGCTTTACAGAGATGTCAAAGGAAGTTGCAAATTTATCTCCATTAATTGATCAATATTGCATTGCATTTCTTTTGGTTTCTTTATCTAATTGATACATCAAAGAAAGTAATTTATTTCCTGCATGGAAGAATGCACAACCAGCTAGGAAAAATAAAAGGGGTAAAATTCCTTTTGCTTATAGCTTTTAGACTCTTTATTTCCATAAGAGGTGAATTTGGCTCATGGTCTGGGGAGTATATTGTTAGGTGTTTAATGTTCCAGACTACTTAATTACACAACAGGAGAATGGGAGCTTTTCTCCAGGACAGTAAATTGTAATTAAATAGTACATTTATTACTAAACCATAGTGTAAGAGAAGCAGCCTACCCCATATCTCTTCTTGTGCTGTAGTGTCAAAGATCGAACACCTTCACCTTCCAATTCGAGCTTTCCTCAAGCTACTGTCATGTTCAATCTTTCTCTTACATACATTGAAAAAAATGATCTATTTTCTCCTGAAGCAGCTGAGTTTGTCTAATGAAGTCTCTTGTGGACTGTTTATTGGCTTGTAGAAGAATACAGCTGTCTGAGGAGGACTAGGGAGCTGCTTGGCTCTGGAATGAGAAGTGTTGCAGAGCTTTGGAAAAGGGGAGAAGGAGCAGCAGAAGTGGATGTGGAGCCATAAAACACCTTCAGCCTTATACCCAGGGGTGGTGGACCAAGGTGAAGATTACTTAAGTGGTTTCTTGTGCTCTGACCGCCTCTCAAACCATAAAAATCTCTTGGAGACTGTATTCAGCTGTGTTCAGAGGTTGCAAAGCTTGAGAGCAAGGAGCTCATCCTCGCAGGGAACCCCACAAGGACAACCCAGTGGCACCCTGTTAAAAGCCAGTAGGGGCAGTGGGGAGAGGCAGTGTTCTTTAGCCAAGTAACTCTAACTTGCATTCCTTGTGGTGGGCTTTGTGACCTGGGCTTAGCGCGGGGCAGAAACGGTGTCATCGTGAGCTGCTGTCTTCCATAGCGACACATCCTTCATGCCCAGGCGCTGCCTTTCGGTAGCCAGAAGGTCACTTGGGACTAATCAAGAGCTGTTTTACAATGTGAATAGAGGTGGGAATGTAAAATACAGCCTCACTAATGCATTGATTGTGTTTCTACCAGTGAAACCTTTTTTCTGGAGAACACTGATGGTCTAGAGGAAGAGATTCATTTGTGCTTTGCAGGAGTAGAGGTTGCCTTCATATTCAAACTGATTTAGGATACTTTTCTGAAACAATGTACATTCTGTCATCCTATCATCTTGTATTCAGGGAATCACAGCAGGGTGAGTGTTGGAAGGGACCTCTGGAGATCATTTCGTCCAGCCCCCTGCTAAAACACTTTTGCTTAGATCCAGTTGCTCAGGAGTATGTCCGGAGGGGTTGTTGAGAGTTTCTTGAGAAGGAGACTCCATAACCTCTCTGGGCAGCCTGGTCCAGCTTCTGGCACATACACAGGAAAGAATTTTCTCTTCCTGTTTAGATGGAACCTATTGGGTTCCAGTTTGTGCTCCTTGCTCTTTGTCGTGTTGCTGGGCACCACTGACAAGAGTCTGGCTTCATGCACTTGCCCCCCATGGGTCCTTTTGCTACTGATGAGCACTGATCAGATGCCCTCTCAGTCTTCTCCAGGCTAAACAGCCCCAGGGCTCTCAACCTTTCCTGGGCACAAAGATGCTCCAGTAAGAGTCAATGCTCCAATTCCTTCTGATTGTTTCATGTAGGAACAGAAGAAAATTTTTAATAGCCATTTCATCTGCATATAGCAACTTTATATTCAAATTTGCAGAATAAGAAGCAGGCACTGGAATGAAAACACCACTTCATTAGCAGGACTCGTGGAAAATGCTTTTAAATGACTGCCTCTGAAATTCATATTCATGAGCTTTCAAAAAAGCAAGTTTTAGTTTTGTTTTGACAAACAAGGTCTCTGCATCATGGCACATTATGTTCTTCTGGAAGAATCAAGTCTTGTAGTGAGAAATGTGCCCATAGTCCTGTGTGTCTTCTCCCCAATCTATGCTTCAAACAACTTTATTAGAAATAAAACTAATATGAATGCAAATGTTAAACAAGCATTAAACTCATCCTTGTTTTTTTGGGTTGGATAACTATACAGAAAGGTAAATAAGTTCTGCCTGTTGGAAGTTGAGTCCCTCTTCTGTAAGTGAAATGAGTTTGCTTTGGTTTTGTTTCTGTAGAACGGCATCTTAACGTATTCTTGACTGTATCTGCAATATTACACTGGGAAATCTTCTCCCTACTTTTTTTAATTAGTATTTTAATTTCAGCACCAATGTGCTTCTCACATACTGGAGGAAATGGTTGATGCAGTAAAAAGGTTGTGAAGACTGTAGTAAAAATAATCTGTGCAATATTGTGCTTTCCCTCTCAAATCTCAATGTCCTTTCCAGGCAGGAATTTGACATTGAGGTACAGCAGTGAGAGCTCAATTTTCTACATGTGAAAAATAGGCCATAAATTGATGGGACCTGAGCTAATATTTCTGTATATTGCTCCAATGAGCTTTTTTCCAACCCCAAGGCGGTTCTTTCCAGCCTTGTCACTCCCTCAAAGGGGTTTTCATCTCCTCTTCCTCTCTATCCTCAGAAATCATCCATGGATGATGAAGCATTTACAAGTAAAAGTGAACTACATCATTTTTTAATACATTGAGAAATGCTCCCCCCCCAAAAAAAAAACCCAAACCAAACCACTGAGCTGTAAGAATCAGAACCCAGCTTCTTATGCTTAAGTCCTTATAAGAAAATAAATGGGCTATGGGAATACATGTAGCTTTCTTGCAAAGATGTATGATCAGTGTGGATTGCTTTGGGAAGCCACAGATGATTTCTTGAGCAGTGGGACAGATCTCAACACAATTTTTAATTCTGTGCTCTATTTGTGCATTGCTGCTCAGATTTGGCTGTGTCTTCTCTGCAACCAGTTAAGACTCCATGAGCTAAAAGTGAAGTAAACTCAATTCCTCTGTGGATATTTGGTGTTTAGCTCTACCAAAGCTCAGTTCTATTAAAGAAAATAAATGCATTCATTCTTCAAAATTATTATGAGTCTCTGAAGTGTGGGAGGCACCATTAAAGGTTGATTTTGCTCATTCTTGAGATAAATGTGTTTATTCTTTGTAATAGATTGATGTTTAATATGAAAAAATTAATCAAATGTTTGTAAAAAATAGTGATAAAAATAATTTTACTTCCAAAGGGAAGTTAGCACTGGTGTCTTGGAATTGGGCTTTATTTGAAATTAACAATAAAGCAGCCACCTCAGAAGTTCATGTTTAGGGTTTTTTGTTAAGGACCTTGAGGGATTGGTTATGGTTCATTGGTCATGGATCAGACACCTGGACATGACCCATCAGTGTGCATGAGCATCCTGGCTTATATCAGCACTAGTGCGACCAGCAGGACCAGGGCAGAGATCATCCCTATGGACTCAGCACTGGGGAAGCCTTATCTCGAATCCTGATATCAGTTTTGGGCCCTTCACTCCAAGAAGGACATCGAGGGGCTGGAGCATGGCCAGAGAAGGGCAGTGAAGCTGGTGAAGAGTCTAGAGCACAAGTCTTGTGAGGGACCTGTGAGGGACCCAGGGTTGTTCAGCCTGGAGAAAAGGAGGCTCAGGGGAGACTCTTGACAACTTCCTGAAAGGAGGTTGGAGCCAGGTCAGGGACAGTCTCTTCTCCCAAGAAACAAGCAATATGACAAGGGGAAATGGCCTCAAGTTGTTCCAGGGGAGGTTTAGGTTGGACGTGATGAGAAATGTCTTCCCCTCAAGGGTTGTCCTGGCCTGGTCCAGGCTGCCCAGGGCACAGTCCCCATCCAGGGTGGAGCCTCCATCCCTGGAGGTATTTAAGAGACATGTAGATGTGTTGCTGATTGATATTGTTTATTGGTGGCATGGGCAGTGTTGGCATAGTGCTTGGACTCAGTGATCTTAAAGTTCTCTTCCGCCCAAAGCGATTCTACGTACTTATATAAGTAATCAATCGGAAGTACATTTGCTGCTTTGCTACTGATAACTTCAGAGACTTGCTGTTAATACTGTAATACGTACTTGCTTTCTGTAGTAATTTTATAGCAGCATTATATACACATGCATGTATATATTTACTTAGTAGTAGTAACTAATATATAGTAGTAACTTGTAATAAAGAAATTTTAATAAACAAACCCCTGCTAAACTCTCAGTGCTTCTGTAGCACAGATTACACCACAGCAATCTTTACATTTCCACAGGCCAAGTAACCCTTAGGTCATGCTATTTATCCATCAGTCACTTTTATTTTAAGAAATAATAAGATTTTTTTTTTATATTTACTTTTCTTTTTCTAAATCAGCAGTCTTGATCTGTTTCACTAGACAGTGTAAGACCCCTCCCTCCAAAATACTTTGTGCCTTTTAAAGGCACCCTTTACCTTTTCTGTGCTGTAATACAACATCTTCTTCCCTTCACCTGTCTGTACCATTACCCTCTTTCTTTTCTCTGCTATTCTAAGTTTTCTGCTCAATTTTAATTGCCTTAATACGTGTCTAGTAGGGATATGGTGTCTAAACTTAATTCAGAGCTCTCCAGGTTTGCCTTTTCTTGTTGGTGTGTTGTTTTGGTAGAGTAACATGGCAAGGCTGGAGCCATTCTTGCTTTGTGGGGTATTGTGGGTCCAGCAGTGCAGATTTACACGTGGATCCACAGGGCTGACAGGACTTTATTTTACAGCATTTTTATTAGGTTAGGAAGTTTCTGTTTGTGATGGTGGTTTCACTTTGTGGTGAGTACCTCCAGATTCCCTCTGCAGGAGGTGGAATAATCTCTTATAAGATTTATTGCTGTTACCTATTTTTTACAACAGTATGGTACCTGTCATGCAAATGTAAATCCCCATGAGGTGGATAAGAGCCAGTGAACACTGACCTGCCCGTGCCACGTATAGACCCACGGAGAGCAAGGCGCTGGTGCCCTGGGGGCTGGTGGAGCAAGATAACTTAACAATCTGCTTCCCAATAAGGGGGTGAGAAGAGGCTTTTCAGTGACTTGACAACATTTGAAATGCTCAATTCTCAGTCCTGCACTTCGTTACAGCTTAAATGATGGTCATGGGTGTGATAACCTCATGTTCCTCTGACGCACGTACTTTGCTTCTCATCATGGCATCACTTGTGTATCCAGAAGTCGTGGGGTCATCTTCGGTTCCTTCCCTTCTGCTCCTTTTTCCTCAGATGTCCTTTGAAACCCCCAGACTGGCCCTGAGCTGCTTTCTTTCCGTTCTACCTTTGCTTTCAAATCTCCCTCTCACATCTCTCGCTGCAGTAGTGGTGAGCAGAGAAAGCAGACATTCAAAAAGGAGTGGAACAGTGAGATGGGAAATAAATAATGGCCACGGGTCAGGGTAATTTTTCTTTTGGTAATAGCTCTGTTATTCATGGATGAGTGTTCTCGGGGATCAGTTTCTCAGTGAAAATGATCAAAATCACTCTGGTTTTCAGGCGTGGTGTTAAAGACCTAAATTTTTTCCCTTTTTAACACAAAAATTGGAGACAATTTCACCTGAGAGTGTAATACATGTAACAATCTTCACATTGAGCTTAGTATACTAGTATTTATTTCCTGATTGTGCAGATACTCCACTAAAAGCCTTGAGGGTTGAAAGCTTTTATGTGCAACAGTTGGTTTTAATCTCTTTCTGAGTTTATGTGCTTTTCTTCATAATATAGTTAACTGGTTTTCAACTGGTGTTTTCATTCACAGTGTAATTGAAAAATTTTAAAACTCAAGTCTGAAAGAACTTAATTTCTCTTTTAAAATGCTCTTTTTTTCCTCTCTTTCTCACAGATGGGAAGGTTGAAGTGACAAAAGAAGGTGTAAAGCTGTGCACCATGGGACCTGGCAAAGTATTTGGGGAGTTAGCCATCCTCTACAATTGCACCCGAACAGCAACTGTCAAAAGTAAGATAATTTTTAAAATTTGATGTTGAATGACTTGGGGTTTCATCGGGAAGTAGGGTTCTGTCATCTCTTCTTTGGAAATGCAGGCTCTTAGATGTTCCACTTATTAATTAAACTCCTAAAGATGTGGATTATAGTATGGAATTTAGGCACTGTGAGTAGGAAGATGCAAAAAAGTTCTTAGGTAGATTCTTTTGCTTAGGTTTGTTGATGTAGGGAACCTCCTCTGTTAATACAGCATGGTTGATGCTCCCGTGTGCAGAAGAGCCTGTAGCTAATACCATATTTTTTTCTTACCATTTCTGCTGAACTTCATGATAAATGGGGCTGTTGCTTAGAAGAGCATATCCGACCTTTCTAAGTCTTCAAGGGAAACCTAGTAAGTGAAGCTTATGTATTTTTTTCAGGACAAGTCATTGTTTATCCCCCTCAACTGACTAAACAAAATCAGGGAAAGAAAAATCTGGATGACACTGATCCACTGCTCTAAGTCTCCAGCACTTCTGCAATCTGGTTTCTTTTATGAATGTTCTGGGCAAAAGCTTGGGTTGCACAATGAGAAGAGGGAAAATCACTTTGCTGTGTACAACGTAAATATGTTTTCATTTAAATGCAGATTCATAGCTGAGATTTGGGATATATGATATCATAGACATCCTTGATCTTGAGGATAAGTGTTTATGGTGACATCTTAGGTAGAAGTTTCATAGGAGATGACAAATTCTTCTGTGGTTTAAAGACACTCTAGGAGAGAAGTTAGAAGGGTACACAGATGGGATAGAATAATACAAACACAAACAAGTGGTACCAAAATAATGAGGCACCTGAGTCCCTGTTCAGAAGAAAATCTTTTAGGAAACATCTAATTTTGCTTCAATGAGAGAAAAAGAACAAATGGGCAGAAATGACAAACCAGGAAAAGAGAGCTAGATGTTTTTGTGAAGAACGTGGTGTTCTTCACAACTCTAAAGACCTTGACTCAGGTACTGTTTGCACCTGCACAAACCTTTCCTTTTTGCAATTCCTGCTTACTGCAGGTAAATCCTTGGCTACAAGAGAGTTCATTAGTGGCACAGTTTATGCTTTAATTTAATTTTATGTGAGTGGGAAGCAGGTAGTTGATCCACCTTCTCCTCCCCATACCTTCCTTCTCTGTGGGTGCATTACCCATGTACAGTCTGGTTTTCTGCCCAATTAAAGGTTTGGTGGATTGATGACTGCATTCAATTCAGATAAGCTGCAGGTTTATGTGATAAATACAGTTATGGGAATTTAGAAAGAGCAGGGAAGGAGGGGAGATGGTTGAATCCTAGAAAAGGAAGATCCTAGAGAGGATAGTTATTCTTTCATTCCCCTTTGAAATGCAGAGCTAAAAGGCACCTGATCCTCTAGGACCATGAGCACATCATAGAATCCTCCATAGTCACCCTGTTCCTATGTCCATTTTCAACCTGTTTGTACAAGTGACTCCAACAGGAATTAATACTGGCAGCAGTTTTTGTCATCAGTGTTGCTGTTACTTTCTTTTTTGTACTAAATCTCCTCTCTTGAGCAAACTTCCAGATTGCCATTTGGCACTTTGTTTTACCAAATCTTTTTCTGTTTTTTGGTTAAATTGAGGGTAGTAGTAAGGCTGCTACTATAACCAGCCTCAGAGAGATCATTCTTCAAGAAAGAAGTGTCTGCATGTGTTGTTATAGTCTGTTCCTTTCCCACTGGCATTGTAAAATGATGATAATTACACACCTCCTTCCGCTGGCAGCTGTCGGGCAGGTAATCTGGTCTCCAAGTGACTTTTAGGTATTTTCTCTCTCATAATTGTACAAGTGAATAGCAGTTATGATTGTAATCGGCTTTGTATCCTTTCAGGTGTGGTGGCACACAAGGTCACAGCTTGACTTTGGGGAACAGTTTCAGCTAGACTTAAGTGAACAGCGGTCTTGGAGGTGTGCACGTCAATTTAGGGCATAATAGTGACAAATTATTGCCATTTTTGATAATGAACAACTTCAAACATCTCTTTATTCTTTTGACTAAATGATAAATTTCATAAATCTCTAGAATACTAGTAAATATTCTGTTAAGTGTGATGATAACTTTGATCATTATAGGGTTTATTTCAGGAGATCTGACCAATTGGTGACTGTAATGAGAATAGACACCCAGTCAACATTAATGCTGGAGATGGTGAAGATGTGTCAAGAGACATCATCCAACTTTAATTTAAAGAAACACTTTAAGTCAGGGCTTCCCAATTTCCAGGAGTTAGATTTCCATTACCTCCAGAGTGTCAGAAGTGGTTTTTGTTGCACCTTCATTACAAGGACGTTAAGTATTTCTTTTTAAAAATGAAGTTGCAGCACAGACTGAAGGAGGGCTGCATTATGGGAGTGTGAAGCTCAGCTTTGCCTTTGGACCATCACGGTGTGTCAGCTGTGTTGACATCTCTTGCTCTAAATTGTTTGTGTGTGTACTCTTGCTTTGGCTTTGTAAATAATACAATTTTTAGTGTCATTACTCACGGCATTAATCTACATGGGCTCTTCGGCTGGTGCTCGCTCTGTAGGAGACTGCAAACATAAAGGGATAAATCACTGTAGGAAGGGCTTTGTCTGTTAAAATTAATTTAGAAGACTTTAAAACTTAATTATTCTGATCCGGGTCCTGTTTCATTATGACCTCTTCAATAGGACAACCCAGGTCTTTTGAAAGCCTGCCCCAAGAGGATTATTCTAAAATTTTTCAATGTTATTGCAGTCTTAAATAAAAGCAGGATGGACTCTAACCAGAGCCTGGGAAGAAAGAGTGACCAGACACTCTGGTGTTCTAAAACACTGAGGAAAGCGGTGGGGCCAAGTCTCATGACATGTGGTTCACATCTTTAAGATAACTGAAAACAATTTTTTCACTTCCAATTTTTGTTTTGTTTTGTTATTCTGAAGCTTTTGCTTTATGTTTCCAGATGTTAGAGAATGAATAATCATTGTTTTTTCTACCTGAAAGGAGATTGGAGACAGGTGAGGATCAGTCTCCCAAAGAATGAGCAGTAGGAGAAGAGGAAATGGCCTAAGTTGCACCAGGAGAGGTTTAGATTGGACATAAGGAATAATTTCTGCTTCGCAAGGGTTGTTGAGGCCTGCCCCAGGCTGCCCGGGGCAGTGGTGGAGTCCTCATCCCTGGAGGGGTTTCAGACCTGTGGAGATGTGGTGCTGAGGGACATGGTTTAGTGGTGACCTGGCAGTGCTGGGTTAACTGTTGGACTTGGTGATCTTAAAAGTCTCTTCCATCGACAAATGTTCTACGATTGTGGTAGACTATTCAGTCTGCTCTAAATATGTCCTTGTTACGGCTTCCTAATGTGCTGATGTTCACAGATGGGCTTCCATTACATATATCAGCAGCTAATTTCTCCTTCTGTCTGCATTGATTATCCAAAGTTTTCAAATACCTATATGCAAAACTCAGTGCTACTTGCAATTTAAAGCAGAGTTGCAGACTTTCCTCCCTTACTCCAACAATTATATTCAGTGCATTAGAATAAGGATAAGAAAACTCCACTTGTAACGGATAAATTATCTCACATATAAACTGATGTCTCTGTTCCCCTGGGAGAGAGGTATTTTCCAAATAGAGATGTTTACCTTTATATCTGAAATTATTATTGTAATCTTTTCGAGGATGCATCTAAAGAGTAAAATAATACAGGTGGCAAACTGTTTTTTTCAGATCGCTCAAATAATGTTGATTCTGCATGTGACCCAAATATTAAAAGTATGCTGGGTTTTGTTGTTGTGTTAGTTACCACGCGTGTTATCACAAGAGTCTGAAAGAAGCAAAAATGTAAAAATTCAAACGTGAATTTGTTTGTTAGTAACATGGGTGGTATAAAGAATTATATGACATGTCAGGAAAAAAAAAACACAAAACCAACAACAACAAAACAAACAAACAAACAAAACCCACACCAAAACAAAACAAAGCAGAAAAGCAAAAAGAAAACCAAACCCAAAACTCCAGCTTTATTCAGGGTGTGTATAAAAATTTGTCGTCAAAACTCTTGTGGTCAAAATTCAAATAAAAATTTCCCACAAATCCATTGTGATGTAAGGCTGACAGTTTCAGAGGAGTTATAGGCAACACCAGTTGGTGTTTTTAGGAGGCAAATAATATTAGTGGAAAAAAAAAGCACAAACTGAAGTTGTGGAATTGTGAAATATGTAAAAACTTTTTTTTTTTTTTCTGGTGAATCTAAGGGTCTCTCCTCAAAAGCCGATACAAGAGTTTCTCAAGCTTAGCAGCAGTGCTAATTATACAAAACTTGGTGCCACACAGTGTGATTAAGGCAGTAGTTTATCAACTTGTTGCCAAGGTTGGATGAATTTGATTTTCCACCTCTTTCTTAATGGAGTCCTATGGAAATAGTTACCTAGCTTGATATTTGTAGCCCGAGAAATCACTTTACAAGGAGCTTGGTAATGTGGATAATTTGCAAGGAAAACCAAGGCAACGGTCAGTTGCCAATTAAAACTGCATAGACTTGTTAAAAGCCTTTGAGAAGGATGTTGCCTTCCTATCTTCTAACAATTAATGGGAGCCAGTGTAAAGTTTGCTCAGGTCTTCTTAAAAGAATTGCATATGTTGGAAGGAAATTAAGATATTCAGCCATTTGATTAAAAACTTTATGATACTACTTACAGATATGAAATCCAGGTTGGACAAGTTTGAGCTGATCAAGTTGCAGATGAGACTGGTGGTGAGCCTGGTAGGAGATAAATGGGTATATCTTTGGAGAAAGTAACTTAAACCCTCCTTGCACAGCCCGTATTATTCTGTGACCTTTACATTTTCTCTCCACATAATGTGACAAAGTGGAATTGTATTATTTCTCTAAGGGAAAAACAAGACAAAATTATGTTGAGGACAATGGACAAGACATAGCAGAACTTTCTTATCCCCTCTTATTGTTCAGCAGGCAGGAGCATCTTCAGTATGGCACCTCTGTGGCTCAGGAGATACGAGAGTAGTGGTCCTGACCACACAGCACAGGACAATGAAATTTTATCCAAGAGAATCAAAAGAGGGAATATTCTGAGATGGAAAGGGCAAAATAAAAAATTCATACAACACCTGGGTTCATTGTTTACCTGAAACATCAGTGGGTTTGTCAGACTCAGTGGCAAAAATAAGAGCTGGTCAAGCCCAAAAGAGAGCAAATATGGAATGATTCCTCATGGGGTATATTGATATTTACTTGATTATTTGCTTAAACTAAAAGAGGGAGATTCAGACTAGATAGAAGAGATCATGGAAATCTGTGACTAGAGCAGGTTGCTCAGAGCCTTGTCCAACCTGACCTGGAATGGTTCCAGGCATGGGGCTTCTAGCATCTTGCTGGGCAACCTGGGCCAGGGTCTCACCACTGTCAGTGTAAAAATTTCTTCCTTCTCTCTAGTCTAAATCCTCCTCTCTTTTAGTTTCAAACCGTTACCCCTTGTCCTGCTGCAACAGGTCCTGCTAAAAAGTCTCTTCCTATCTTTTTTTATAAGCCTTCTAAACCCCCTTTGGATGCTTTCTGCTATATATTATGGTTTCTGCCGCTGGTAAAAGAGAAGATAGTGTCTTAGTCTGACTTAAAGACTGTGACCCACAATTTCATATTTTCAAACTTTGTTGATTTTTTTCTCTTTCAGTGTTTCTGACATAAAAGGTCTAAAATAATAATTAAAAAAAAGTCACATATATCCAGTTCCTAAAAATCATGAGACTGAAATAAAGAATGCCTTATAAACAAGGAAGGTGCAAACTAGCAAATTTTTATTCGATTCTCTGTAAAAATGCTTTTATTTTTCCTGTTTTATTGGATTGATGTATTAATTTGAAGGCTATTGCATCTTAGTTCATGAGGTAGGAGCAACTGCAGTTTGAGCTGAAAAAGAAGTGATGGATGGGTGCTGCTGCTACTGCTGGGCTTGGCTGGGTCATAAAGCACCAGCCCAGCCTCCAGGAGTTGTCAGTGTGGATTTTTATTCCTTTGGTGTGGCTGTTACTAAAACTGAGGAATCCCAGGTGCTTGCTTGCTGCTGCTTTAAACGTTCCCACAGTTGGGGTGTTCTCGTTGGCTTTGTTCTTGAGAAAATCTGCCTCGTCTCTCAATGTCTTTAATTAGTGCTATTAATTAAACTTTATTTTTTCTTTGTGTTTTGGTTAGTTTGTTATTAACAATGCAGTTCGCCTAGTTTGCTTGCCTTTGGCCTCTTCAGCATTTTACTAATCTTCTCAGGATGGGAAGTGCTGCAGTTCAGGGGGTCAGTTTTCTGTGGCTCTTTTGACTGGAATTGTTGGACTTTTTTCTCTTTTTTTAGTACTTTTTTTTTTTTTTTAATGGAAGGTTTGTTTATCTTTTATTAGTTTTATATTAAACTTGTTCTAGATAAGCTTTGTCACAGTGTTTACCCCACTACCCTTGTAGTTGGTTTAATATTGTTATTATCTTTGTTGCCTCACCTACAGATGCTTTGGAGGAGGAGAGGCATTGGTGTAAGTTGTCGTTTCTAGCAGCACTTATTAGGTAAGAGAGACAGAAAGCAGCAACGACTTTTGGGGAGGTTGCATTTCTGCCAAAGAGAAAGTTCTTCAGTACAGTATTTGGTGTGCATGCCAAAGTGTTGGAAAGATGTCAGGAAAGAAATGCAGCAGCATCCCATGAATCTCTTAGTTTTCCTCTCCTTATTTAGGTTATTTCCTAATTAATATCTCAAGGTTTTAGTCTTGGATTACTCTTTCTGTACTTCTTCCTTCAGTACCTACATGAAGGCTTTAGAAAAGGTACTATGAAAAAGCCTGGAAAACTTGTGAAGCATTTTAGATTAGGAGACACCCTTAGGAATGGGTCTTGAAAACTTGTTGCAGCCACATTTGCAAGTGGAGCACAGAGAAATCTTGGGTTGCTGGTTTTATTTTACAATGAGGTTGAATACCTGGAGAAATACAGGTCTGTATAAACTATACAGGTCTGTAAAAAACTACTCAGCCCAGTAAAATTCTTGAAGAACATTTGTCAAACACACTGGCAAGAGCAGCTCCCGTAACATGTGGAGGTTTAGACATCTCATATTTTAAGACTGGTCCTGCTACATGGCAGAGCTGGAGCACAGGGAGAGTTTCAGCCCAGATGGAGGTGTGGGTAGTGCCAGGTACCCTGGTTGTCCTCTGGAAAGCTGCGTAGATCCTGAGCTGTATTTGCTTGTCCCTTGATGATGTCTGCAGTCATGTCTCCTTCAGATATATGATGTTATTTAAAACTCAATAGCATGAATTTGTTTTGTTATAGGAAGAAGCTTTCAGTGTAAGTTCACATTTAAAAATGATGCAGACCTACTGCCAGAGCTTGGGACAAAATATTTGTTGTGCCTATAATAAGAACTGTAATCATCATGCAGGGAAATGCAGCACTTGAGCTGTTTTTAAATACTTCTGAAAATAATTTTGTTGATATTTTTCATGTTGTTTTAATTGCAGAGTTGTATAATCTGAGAAACCATCTTGGTTAAACACATTTGTAAGTAGATTATGACTTTCTCCACACAGCCCTTGAAGTAGTTAATATTAACAGCAGTTGTAAAAATTTTACTTCAAGAGCTTCCTTTACATCCCCTTTTATTCATGTCTCCAAAAATGTTACTGATACATAAAATATGGCTAGAGCAGTTTTGATAAATGAGATAACTGAATCTTGCTAATGATCATAAACCTTTGCTTTGAGCAGAATTTGAGAAACAAGAGAATGCAATGGTAGTATTTCTATTTATATTAATTTATGGTCTCAACCATACATGGTCTTTTCTCAGATTAAAATGCAACAGACTGTGCAGGGTCTTGTTTTGACTCACTGATGTATAAAAGTTTCTTCTTCTAAACTATTTCTTGGTACTAATTGGAGAACAAAAAGTTGCTTGGTACTAAGGCACAGAATTGGTTCATCTTTGTTTCAGAACCAAAGCAACCATCCCCATTTGTTCTCTAAAGCCACCTCAGAAGATGCTTAATGAAATAAAATCACCTTCTGCTGCCTTGCCTGGTGTCCATAAAAGCAGATATTTAAAGATATTTTTACCCTTCATAGCTCATGGTTTCTTTCTGACTTAAAATGGATGTAAAGATTTGATTGCACCTTTCAGTATTGGAGGAGTTGTGTTCCCTGTATTTGAAGCCCATCACTTTCAATAAACTTCCATTATGGTCATCTTAAACCAATATCTCCCAACAGTAAGCTCAAACATGGAACTAGTTGGTAAATGTTACTGCAATTTATATTGCTTTCAGCCAAGCTATAAGATCATCATCTCCACTGTCTGGTGGGTTTGGACCGTGCTGATCCTGCTGCCTCCACAGTGGAAGCAATGGGCTCCTGATCTTAGCAACACCCAGAGAAGAACAGTATTTTTTCCCCTTGTTAAAACCATGCTCCTACCAGCACGTTTTTTTGGTGGGAGTTTCTGGTGCCCCAGTCAGACTTCCAAAATCTAAGGAACATGTAATGCTGTCATTTATAAGCTTACAAATGGGAATCTAAAATTTCTTAGCATGTAACACTTTTTAAAAATTTTACATTGTAGTTCTGTGAACTGGAGAGCTTTTGTCTTTTATTGACTTTTTGCCTCCCCTCCATTAAGTAAGAGATAGACAAAGAGTGATTGTTTCTGCTGTGTTTTGGTATCTTTTAAATTATGAGCTTTATCCCTTATTTAGTCTTTAAAGTTTGCTCCTGAACAGGCTTTGGTAAATTCTTTAGCTTCTGTAGGATTTCTGACTCTCTTATTAAAAGTAACATAGAAGTGTACACAGCTTCCCAGATTTTATCTATGTTAAAAGCTAGTGTCAGGTGGGCTATCTGTTAATATAGTTTACACCAAAAAAAAAAAAATCACAAATAAAGCTACGGAAAGTTCTAGGGTCAATATAAAGGTGAGCGATATCCCCTTCCTTCCCCTTGCTCATTGCATTCTCTTCCTAGCTCTGATTTTGAGTCTGGAATTGAGGCGCTTCATCCCTTGGCAAAGGATATTCCCCTCCCCAGGGCAGTGCAGAATTAGCATGCAGCACAACACAAGAACTAAGATTTCTTATCTGCACGGCTAAAGGTCATCAATAGATCACCACAGGCACTTAAAGAGCATGTAAAGGATGCCCAAAGTGCTTTTGTCGACAGGCTGGCTCTGCTACTTGTCCTATATTGTTTTACAGTGAGCAAAATGGAGACCAGGAGCATATCCAAGTTCAATCTGGAGATCCAGAGTGGTTCTCGTGGTTCTAGTGCCTGAACAGTGAAGAAATAAGTGTGCAAACACTGAAATAAAAAGTACTCTTCTCTTAAATACTCCCCAAGTACAATGCTAATTATTATTTCCTTCTTTTGCATGTTTTTTTTAGATATTGCATGGCTCAAAATCATAGAAGCACAGAATTGTTTTGCTTGGAAGAGTCCTTTAAGATCATTGAGTCCAAATATTAACTTGGCCCTGACAGGTCAACGCTAAACCACATCTACCTCCAGGGATGGGGACTCTACCATTGCCCTGGGCAGCCTGGCACAGGCCTTGACAACCCTTGCAGGGAAGACATTTTTCCTCATGTCCAGCCTAAACTTCCCCTGGTGCAACTTGAGGCTATTTCCTCTTGTCCTATCACTTGTTCTTTGGGAGAACAGACCGACCCCACCTGGCTCCAAACTCTTCCCAGGGAGTTCTTGTGAGTGAGAAGGTCTTCTCTGAGCCTCCTTTTCTCCAGGCTGAACAACCCTGAGTCCCTCAGCTGCTCTTCACCAGACTTGTGCTCTAGACCCTTCCCCAGCTTCATTGCCCCTTTTCTGGACACGCTTCAGCCCCTCCATGTCCTCCTTGGAGTGAAGTCCCCAAAACTGAACCAAGGATTCAAGGGGAGGCCTCAGTGCCAAGTCCAGGGGGATGATCCCTGCCTTAGTCCTGCTGGCCACGTGAGTCCTGACACAGGCCAGGATGTCGGTGGCCTTTTTGGGCACCTGGGCACACACTGGCTCATCTTCATCCACCTGACAACCAACCGCCCCAGGTCCTTTTCCACTGTGCACTTTCCAGCCACTCTTCCCCAGCCTGCAGCGTTGCAGGGGGTTGTGACCCAGCACTTGTCCTTGTGGAACCTCATCACATTAGCCCATCAATCCACAGAGCAGGGTTCCCATGTAACAGTGTTGGATCAGTGGAAGGCATCTTCCCGTTGTATCTGCGGACAACCCTGCAGGAGCAGAGCTCTTGGTAGCAGCAGAAGGGACAGTAGGGTAGTGAGGGAGAAGAGCAGACAGCACACACTGGGTTTACATAGGAGGGGATGGAGGATGGTGTCTGTGGGAAATCAGGAGGGACTGTGGAGTTTGTTGTGACTGACAAAGCTGCTGCAAGTTTCATGATGGGAAGTAGGTGGCTCTTTCTGAAAGTGGTCTCCGCTCTTGTTTTTGTGGCGTGGGTGTTTTCAGAGTAAGAGGTGTTGCTGTAGCAGATGGGTGTGCCATGTGCTCTATTACATAGTGTTTAAAGTTAAATTTAATATATGGAAAAGTAAAATAGAGACGGAAGAAAACACGTCTGTCTACTACACTGCTGACTTTGCTATTAGGGTTTGGTTTTTTCATGCTTTTCACCATCTGTTATTGCTGCTCTTTACCTTTAAGAATGACAAATTACTTTGAGCAGGGTTGGTGTCCTCTTCTATGTTACCATGCTCGTTTTGGGGTCTGACACCACAGCCCAACTTGTCACCATTTCCCAAAATAATCAGCTGAGCCAGCAGCATGCAAATTATTTGCCACCTCTTATTTGGGGAGTATAAACCTGTCAAATGTGAATTCTTTGAACCATCAGAAATGAACAGTTAAGAGCAGCTGCAAATCTTTTCTCTTTTTTCCTTCCTTTCAAGCTTTGCTAAATTCTCATCTGGCTGATAGTAGCGGGGCAGTAGTTTATCAAAGGGAGAGGACTAAGAGGAAAGCATTCCCCTTCCCTGCAGCTGACATTAGGTAGAAGGTGTTTATGGAGACAGCACCTAATGGTGTATTAAACAAAATTACAACCCCTAGTTATTTCTCCTGGGATCTTGTGATCAGCTCAGTCAGGGGGTTGATATGAGCATCTGGGCTTCAGGTTTGGACGTGGCTGACGCGGGGGCTGTATTCTCTGTATCCTTTCAATGTGTAAACATGAGCCTGTCTTGGTTTGAAAAGCTGCTCAAGGCGAAGAGATGATACTGCTCCGTATCATTGTGGGGCCTCTTGCCAGGAAGCAGTCTCTAAAACAAATGCATAGCTACTGTAGAGGCTGGTTTTTCAAGCAGACCTTCCTCTGCTCACGCTGTTGGTGTCTTCTGCAGGCGTGAAGGTCCCTGTAAGGTTTGAAAGGGTGCAGATGTGACTTTGCATGTGAGGGCTTCATCTCCCCTGTCTGCTGTCAGGGGTGAAACTCATGGCCAAGAGAGCAAGAAGCAGCCCTCCAGTTGTAGATGTTTTGCGGAGAACGTCTGTGTTGATAAAAAGAAGTCTGTTATTTAGTGCTCGGTGCACCATCATTACTTGTGATATGCTTTGTGTCGCTTTGATCTCCTTTGCAATTCCATAGCAGAGCTGTTTGGGTGTCTCTGTTTCATGGATGTTGTTTGAAGTGAGGTTTGGTGTTGTTTGTTTTTTTTTTTTTTTTCATAAACCAGGTGTTGTTGGAAAACATTTAAAGTTAAGAAAATGCTGTCTAGGGCAGCTAGAGATATTAGCAAGCCTTCGTCTGCTGTAGCTTTGCATTACTGCTGTGATATGTCAATTTAAAATAGTAATTAATGTGACACGTCAGTTCTAATTCCTAAAAGAAACAAAATTCTCAATAGAAGCTGAAAAAAGCTGCTGTATTTTTGAGGACTGTATTCTGCCTCATCACACTGGCTGGCCCTTTTCATCTGCAGATACTTGGTGATAAAATAACTGAAATCTCCTCTATTATGTAAATCTTCTAAGCATAAAACCATTTGCTAGTGTCTCCTCAGTTAAGTCAGGAGAAAAAAATTGTGGGCTTCTTGTATTGTGATACCTTAGAAGAGTCTGCAATGACCAGTAATTACTCAAGTTTGGGATGCTGTAAAGAAGGCTATAATTTACTTGCATTTATCTGCTCTAAAGGTTTCTGGCAAAGACAGATTCTGTATTATTTAAGTGTTGGTGTTTAAAAGCACTTGGATACCAAATAAATCGACAGAATGGAAGATAGTCTTTTTAATTAAAAAAAAAAAAAAAAAAAAAAGGCAACCAAAGAAGTTCTCTATTGCAGGCCTGAAAAACTCATTATATTTCATGGGTTGCATCTTGTCGCTGAATGTAATCAGAATGGAAGTGCTTTTATTTGTCTTTAGACTGCAATAAAACCCATCCAGACAACAGGCTCTTGACAACTGGATTTACTCCTTTTAAGTTATTTGCAAAAACCTTTACTTCTGAATTTCAAAGTAATCAATGTTCAAAATGGGTTTGGTGGAGGTGTGCTCTTTTCAGCTGTTGCCTGATGCCCAGTAGGAGGAAATGAGATGTAAACAGTATGTCGTTTTTAATTAACCAGGGTAAAAAGGCATGTGTGAAGAAGCTCAACTGTGTTTTGTTATATCTTTAGTTTTTCAGGGTAGTCTTCAGCCTCTCAAAACAAAATGAAGTGCAGGTGCTGTCATAAAGGTGTCTTCTAGTTTCTGATGATGTGTCCTGGATACCCTAAATTGTTGTTTGGATGGGAATTCAGTTGAACTCAAGACATTTGAAGCTATCTGAGCAGCTCAGATAACATTGAAAACTAAATGCAGAGATCTAAACAAGGAAAGAATCCCTGTGAGCTTTGAAGAAGTAGAATTGTCCTTATTTCTTGTGTTTGTTTTTCAGCTCTCAGCTTGCTCAGCCTGCCATACCTGGAGTAGAGGGCAGCATTAACGACTGAGTCAATTCCAATTCAAAGATAATCTTTAAGGTCCCTTTCAACCCAAACTATTCCATGATTCTGTGGTTCTAATTCGTGCAACAGGCCCAGCTCACAGCCTGCCTTTTTAAACTTAGAATTTCTTTCATGGGTGAGGCCAAGGGAAGAAGCTTTTTCTGTGGCAGAGTATCAGCGTTGAAGAAAGCTGCACTGGGGGATTTTCCAAAATCTGAGGGTAGTTGGTTTCTGGTGTGCCAGGCCATCAAACTGCATCAGACACAGAGCCACTCAGAGCAAAATGTTATTTCCTTAAAGAGATCTTCTAGGCAAAGTCTCTAGAAATTACATCCCTGATGTGTGAAAACACCACTTGCGAAACCAAGTGCTCTTAAAGGAATAATTTTGACACCACCAAAGAAGTGATGTAGAGTTACTCTAGTAATTGGGGTCTTTGTGTGAATGTGTTTATGAGAGGACTGTCTTCCTAACAGCTTGTACGAGAAGCCAAGAAGAAATCCAGTGAGCTAAGAGCAAATCTCAGTGAGTTCTCAAAGGGCTTGTGCTGAGAATGCAGTAGCATGCCCAGAGCTTTGTGGTTGGGCTCGTTCTCAGAACAGACGGGAGTGAGCTGGAAGGAGGAGCGCTTACGGGTGGGAAGTCAGAGTAAGGGTAGGCTAAATTGGCTGAGCTAGTCATCCTTAGATGTGAAAATGCCTCATGGTGGGTGCCTCGTTGTTACCAGCCCTATTTCAGAAGGGCTGAGCACTTATCCAGATAAACTTCTGAGTGTTGGTGGCAGAGATGGTGATGGGATGTGGCTCTCCTGCCATCCTGACCCATCCCCTCCTTGATAAAACACATTCTCCGCTTAAAAACTTCTTAGTATCTGATTAGATCCCATATTCTCTGTTTGACAAGTCTCTCGAACCATTTCAGAATCCTTTTTTTCTTTCTTTGAATTTCTTCTCCACATTTTTCCCTATGCTTTTGTAGCCTTTCATCATTTTCACACACTTCTGTGATTCTTTTCACAGTGACTGCAAGAGATCCCAAATACAGATTTATTGTTGTCAAATACACTCTGCGGAAGAGCAAAGTTTGCTTTGTTCGGTGTTTTTATAACATCCCCGCTCACAGATATCAAACATGAGTTGGTATCAAAGCCTGCCATGTCTCTTCATGCCCCAGCAGAAATACAAACACTGGTAGTTTTGCAGGTGTTGAGCAGGAGCCACAGCAAATTGATTTGGTGCTGCTGGAGCTACTGGCAATTGTGGTGCCTGAGGATGTGCAGCATCACTTGGACCCTGAATGTGCTCCCTGCACCACACATCCCACCAGAGTCCTTAGAGCCTGACTGGAATTGCAGAAAGATGATTTTTGCTGGAATCATTAGGAGAAACCATGGGCCCACTTCTGTCTCTGACTTGCTTCAGAGTGGTTTGTTGCTCAGCAAATGACGTATTTCTTGCTCCTCTGATGATGGTGGAGTTGTGTGATCCTTCTCAAGAGGGATCTGCCCACAGCCACCTTCCAGCATGTGTGTTTGGGTGTATTCTCTTGTGAGCCCCTCCCTGCAGTGGTGTGCCCAGCTCTGCAGTGTAGGAGGGACATGGATCTGTTGGAGCAGTTCCAGAGACCACAAAAACAGTCCAAGAGCTGGAACCCCCTTGCTGTGAGGCCAGGCTGAGAGAGTTTGGGTTGTTCAGCCTGGAGAAGGCCTTGGGAACACCTTATTGCAGCCTTCCAGTATCTGAAGGGGACCTACAGGGATGCTGGGGTGGGACTTTTTATAAGGGCTTGTAGGGATAGGATGAGGGGTAATGGCTTCAAACTAGAAGAAGCTTTAAACTGGATGACTTTAAACTGATTTAGATTAGATGTAAGGAAGAAAAGCTTCACTGAGACACTGGCACAAGTTGCCCAGAGAAGTTGTGGATGCTCCATCCCTGAAAGTGTTCAAGGACAAGTTGGATGGGGCTTTGAGCAACCTGGTCTAGTGGGAGGTGTTCCTGTCCATAGCAGGGGGGTTGGAACTAGGTGGTCTTCACGGTCCTTTCTAATCCAAAGCATTCTGTAACTCTATGATTTACAACATGTTCAGCAGTAGTCAGTGTTCAGCAGCTTGTACTGGGGACTCTCCTAGGCTGTGTGGCTGAGATGGGGAATATCAAATTTCTGGGGCAGAAATTCATGTCTGGAAAGGAATATGAATAGTGGAAAACTCCATGCCTTTAAGTTATCTGGTTTTCAGGTTTTCTTTCTAGCTACCTCTTCTTACAGCTAGCTGTGCTGGTTTATTTTGGTTCTTTGGGTGAGGGATGAGAAGTGTTTTGTGTTTGGCTGCCTCTCCAACCACAGATCTAAATTCAGAAAATTGTTGCCTCTCTTATTTATCCCTTCGTGCCCATTCAGGCGTTTTAAAGCTTCCATGTATTTTCTCAGCCCTCTAAGTGGGAAGCAAATTTTGCCTTAAGTCTATAGATCTGATGTTGTATATATGCATGCACTCATATATACACATACATATATATATATATATATATAAAAATAGATGTGCACAAATTGCCACTGTTTTAGCCAGGAGCCTCAGATAGCACCATAATAAAAAATA
>JANIJG010010565.1:28869-54697 GCA_024611175.1 Megaceryle torquata
CATTAATGATAATCTCTGAACCCCATGTCCCTGTCCCAGTCCCCTTTCCAAATACCCCAAATACATCAGTGTATTTATATCACATTGATATATATATCCCAGTGATGCTGTGGTGTCAGTTTATCACCCAGTAACACACTGGAATTCAACTAGTTTTGCGACAGCTGTGGCTTTTTTTTTTTTTTTTTTTTTCCCAATTTCAAAGCCTGTGAAATGGTTGAAAGGATTTCAGAATATCATTGACTTGCTGTGGTGATACAGAGTGTGAAGGCAGCGAGGACAATCCTGAATTTCAGGGTGGAAATTACGATTCTGGTTCAACGCTGGGCCAGAGCTGACTATATAAATTGGTTTAAAGATTAAGGCCCCAAATCCTTGCAAAGACTGCAAGATTTTCTTTCACTTCACAGGAGTTAAAACTATACCCTGAGTAATTTTTCAACCATATTTACTCATCTCTGTTAATAAATTTATAAGAATTTTATAATGAAAATCGATGTGCAGAGAATCTTCTTGAATTCTTCTGGGCAAGCAGATCAGTTTTGCGGTGCTGGCAGCCCAGCTCATGCCAACAACTTGGTAGGATTTGTAACATTGTTTTGTCCCCAAGCATTCTTTTCTTTTACTAATAAAATAGAGCAAAAGCAGCCAAAAGTGCTGCTCCCTTTCCAATAAATCGGAAAACAAACAGCAGCGTATTTCCACTCAAAGATGCACAAGCAAGTGTTGCTGTGTGCAAGCGTGAGTCTTGATTTGACTGTTGCCCTGGGTTTACACGGTGCATTATCATCAACCTCAGTTTCCAGGGGAACTGCAGCATCATGAACGTCGGGCAAGAATTGCATCCAACCTTGTGCTGTCTATCTAATGCTCGTTGCAGATGACAGGCGGAT
Organism: Megaceryle torquata; assembly: GCA_024611175.1. Taxonomy (NCBI): domain Eukaryota; kingdom Metazoa; phylum Chordata; class Aves; order Coraciiformes; family Cerylidae; genus Megaceryle; species Megaceryle torquata. Next base: position 29,763 of record JANIJG010010565.1, read on the forward strand.
GGCAGAGTGTTTGACAAACTAAGTGGTTTTCCTGAACTACCCTAACAGCTGAAGCAGACCATTTCTATCGGTAGTAATTTGCAGCTTTGTGTGGAATGATCTTGTGAATGAAGTGGGTATGATTTCATTTTCAGCTCCACTGGGTGGTGTCTTTAGGGTTGGATAAAGATTTAACAAATTCATGGTGTTTCGCAGTTCTTTGTCATTGCATCTTTTGTTATCCTGCCCTGTTTCAATAGAAATGAGGAGGCTCAAATCTCTCTGAGATTGCATTTCAAAGTCAGTCGGGTTTTAAGGTGAGAGGGCATTTTTCATCCAGTCAATGTGTGTTTCTGCTTAAGAGTTGGATTTTTCCCTCTGCAGAGAAAAGGGATTATATTAAAAAAGTCCTGAGCTGGCAAGGGGCTGGCACCAGTCCTCTCCTGTCACAAGCCCAAGCCACCATGTCCCTCCACATGCCGTGTAGCCAGTGCTAGAAGTGGTTGATCCTACTGTGTTCCATGATTTGCCCCAAAATCCCTGAAATGCCTCCCTGAAGGAAGCTCCCTTGGCTACAGCTGCAGCTGAATTGACAGTGTTGTGACTTATTGGGAGGATGATTAGAAGCATCCAGCAGGGATGTGAAAGTACCCTGCAAAAGCATCTTCTTGGCCAGAAACCAGAGAGGTGATGGATATGCAGAAAATGTGTGCTTATTAATTCCTGTGGAAAAGGTTTATGGCTGAGAACAACCATAACAATGGTGAACAGTTTCCCATATGTTAAGATTATTTTGGAGGGTGGGAAGTTTGGAGGAAACAATCTTACCTTTTCAATTTATTTAGCAGATTAAGTCTTTTCAGTGCTGTGCTTTGAAAGAAGAAAAGTAATGTTCTTAAAACAAGGAGGTTAGAGTGAAGAGGGGGTCATTCTACCAAGGAACAAGCCATAGAGCGAGAGGAAATGGCCTCAAGTTGTGCCAGGGGAGATTTAGGCTGAACACGAGGAGAAATGTCTTCCCTGCAAGGGTTGTCAAGGCCTGGCCCAGGCTGCCCAGGTCAGTGGTGGAGTTCCCATTCCTGGAGGGATTTCAAAGCCGTGTGGATGTGGTGCTGATGGACATGGTTTAGTGTTGACCTGGCCATGTTGGGTTAATGGTTGGATTCTATGATCTTAAAGGTCTTTTCCAACCAAAACAATTCTATGAATCTGTGTTTTTAAATAGTCTTTAGTTGCTTTTAGTCTGATAAAGTGTTACTAGCTTTGCCCTCTAATACCAAGATATCCTTGAACAGCATAGGATCAGAACCTGGTAAAGAAAGGATTCCTTATGGAAGGGAACACTTATTTTCATATTGCTGCTTTTTTTTTTCCTGTTACAGTTTTAGTTAATTAGCTGTGATGGGTTTGTATGGGCCATTAACATGCAGATTCTGAATTCATTGTGTGTCTGATCTCAGCCATCACGTTAAGAGTGGAACAACGTAAATGTCTTTTAATTACTATTGTAATTCTTGCAGCAGTGGAGTGGTACAGCTGTCTGAAAATCTGACACATAGCGGGGAGAATCTCTCCAAACCAAAATACTCCAGATTGTTAGAGATTTGCCTTTCCACAAACCGTCTTTTGCAAACAGTGTTTTTTGGCTTTGATGAATGTGAGCCAAAGAAAAAACAGCTGTTACTTGTACTTAGAAAGGAAGCGACACAAATACCATAGGTCCATGTATGTATCCTTTGTCTTGTGTTCAGCTTTACTATGACTTGCAGTGGAGCCGTCTGCAGGGTAGGGAAGACTCTTTTGAAGCTCAGTCAGGCACAAATAATGCTCTGCTAAAATTTCCTTCTTTATTTCTTGAGTCCCCAGTTCTTTGTCACTGGGACAGGAGGAGGCTTTAGTAGCTTAAGTAGCTTGTATTTGTGTCTTCACCCTAAGAGTGCTGTGAGTTCTTCCATTGGAAGCACTTCTGAGCTGCATCTCCATCTAAAAAGAGAAGTAGAGGAAAGGCCTATTTGTGGGTCTTAAAGAGTTTCGGAGTCTGGAGATGTGGAGGACCCAACATTCGTCTTTTAATCTTATCTCTGCTTCTGTGTCGTCTGTAGTTTGGTCTGTCTGGTCCCAAAAGCCTCCTTTGGTGAAGGTCTGCCCTCTTGCAGGGAATGAATGGCTGACACCTTGGTGGTGAGATATGATGCATGTGATGCTTGCATCTCCTTGATAGCCCTTCCATGACTGACCAACTCATTGTAAGCCCGGGGAGGAAAACTCCCTGCAGCTCGCTGTGAGTTTGCTATTTGTAGAAGCCCTTCATTACCCAAACACCATCAGTTCACTTGGAAATTATAGAATTCTTGTCAGGGAAATAGAATTATAGAATGGTTTGGGTGGAAAGGGACCTTTAAAGCTCATATAGTCCAACTCTCCTGCAGGGAGCAGGGACTTCTGCAACTACAGCAGGTTGCTCAGAGCACCACCAACCTGGAATGTTTCCAGAGATGGTGCATCCACCACCTCTCTGGGCAACCTGAGCCAGTGTCTCACCACCCTCAGCATAAAAAAAATTCTTCCTTCTCTTGAGTCTCAATGTCCTCTTTTAGTTCAAAGCCATCATCCTTTCCTTGCCCTGTCACAACAGTCTGTACCCATCTTTCTGATAGGCCCCTTTAAGTACTGGAAGGTGACAATAAGTTGTATCTATAATAATCTGTACAAGGGATGTTAGTATGTTGTAGGTGGCCATGAGGGACCAGCATGGACACATACTTCCTTGCTGGCAAGAGCAATGGGAGCTGGAAGAGCAGCCACTTTGTGCCTGCCATGAAAGCTTAGGAGGTACTGCCTGGCAGCTTCCTGGTTCCCTGGAGCCTCCCGTACCATCAGGAGCTCTGTCTTCACAAGATTTGCTTAATGGTGTGTAAAAAGGGGGAAATATTGCTAATCCCAAGGGTTTTGCTGTGGTTTTAGGAGTTGAAGGATGTGCTAGTCACATCTTACCCTAAACTCATCTGCGTAATGCCATTTAGTAGTTCCAGCTTCTTCTTACGCATTATGTGTTCCACAGTCTGTTATAAATACCACAGAAATCCTAAAGGCTCAGGCTGGGGCTGAAATTAACGTTTTCTAAAATTCTGAATTTTAGGACACATAGGACATAAAGGTTAACGACTTGAAAAGTCAGCCTCTCGGAGCCCTCACGTGGAAAATGGCCTGACTAGAAGACCTTTTCCTCGATTAATCTAGTTAGAATGTGGAGTTATTTCTCAACTTCTCTAGCTTACTTTCCAGCAAATATTTGTCAAGTTGCATAGAATATCTCTCCAACAGTAGAGGCATTAACCTTTATTAACCACTGCAGAGACTGAAACTGCTTAGACTAACGCGATAATTAAGACCACATCTTGGGCTAAGTTCACTCCAGCTCAAAGTCCATTAATTTTTATGACAATGATTTATGTCAGTGAAGTAGTAATTAGTTTTTCTCACTGTATGGAAAAAAAGTTATGTGAAACACTGCTGTAAATTCAATCTTTTGGTGTCCAAAGGACTACAAGACATCTATGCTCATGAATAATACTGCCATAGGTTTAGCAAAAGTATCACAGTCTGACTGCAGCTTTCTAATGAGTCTATTATTTTAATGTCCTGAGACATGTTTAATGGAAAAGCAAATATACTGTAAAATGGGACAAAAAGCACGTTTGGATGTACTGACTCCCAGAATCCCAGCATGGTGGGGGTTGGAAGCAGCCTCTGGAGATCATCTCATCCAACCCCCTTGCTCCAGCAGAGTCACCCAGAGCAGGGTATCCAGGATTGCATTGTACCAGGCAGGTTTGGAGTCGCTCCAGAGAAGGAGACTGCACAGCCTCTCTGGGCAGCCTGGGCCAGGCTCTGGCACCATCATAGCAAAGAAGGTTTTCCTCACAGTAAAACTCCTCCTATAGTGATATCTACACCTTGATTCTGAATTACAGTGCTGAGCAAAATAGCTTGGGATAGGTCAGTCTTTCCTTCTTGAATTCATCTACTGCCGAGGTTAATCCTGGCCAGTTCTCAACATTTTGTGCCTTGAATAACGTGTGCAATTTCCAAGTGAAACCATAGGAAAAAATCCATCGAGAAAGCCTTGTTCAGGTGCCATTTACTCTCTTTGTGAAACCTGTTCTGACCAGCGTTAAAATCTGATCATAATGTGCATGCATTTAATCATCTCTGAACAATGGATAATTGCTGAATACCTTTTGGGTTTTCATCCACCTTTAAGCAATGACATTTTTTGCCATTTCTTCTTACGACAGTTTCCAAGCTTGGGTAAAGTTGACATTGTAAACAGAAGTAATGCGTCTTGGGGGAAATAGTCTTCTAAAATATCTTCTGAGATTGACTGTGTGGGCAGGCAGCGGAAGTCTCAAGGCTTGCTGTGGGCATCAGCTAACACCAACAAGCATTTTAGCCTGCAACAGATAGGATTTAGCTGGTCACATCCTCTTCTGATTTGTGCATCCTGCTGGCATGGGAATATTTCCCCGCCTCTGCAGTCAAATCCTATTGGTGTGAGATGCTGGGCCTGGCAGGCAGCTGTCTGATCTTCTGCACCTCACCAAAGAGATGTCTGGCCACGACTTGCCAAGGGTGATTTATTTATTTTATTTTTTCCCCAGACATTGCATTTTCTGTCACCTGCCTAAAGCCCTGTCCTTGTGTAACTGCTCTGCAGGCACCAGGGAACTTGCAAATCTATTTAGTGCATACAGATGGGAGAGTTATCCCATATTCCTTAATAGTGCTTCCTGATCTCTGATATACAGAGATCCTTATGTTTTACTAGGTCATGGGGAGTGAGCTTTATGGATAAGATTTAACATTAAAAGAGTAAGTTAAAAACATTAAACTTTTGTTTTTGTTTTGTTTTGTTTTTTTGCATTAAAAGAGTCCTCCTCTTTGCCCCAAGAGAGCTCTGGGTTCATTTGCACACCACTGCCTTCTTAACCAGACATACTTCAGCATGGAAAAATGCTGATAAAATCTTACAGTTTGTGTATTTTGCAAACACAGAGCCTGTGGTCCCTTTTTAAACCTCGTGCATTTATTTTACCATGCATGGTGTCTGCTTTCTATCAAAGAAAAGCCAAAGGTGTATAAACAAGGGGCTTAAACTGGTGCCTGCCCATAGTGGATCCCTCCTGGAGACTCCATCACAGAGAGTATGTTCTCCCAGTGCCCATTTTGTCTCCTCCTGGTTGTTTTGTCCTTATGCTGGGGTCAGAGCATGTGCAATTATTAATTTAACTTACATAAGAGAGAATCTTAATATGTGCCCAGGTATTACTATTTTGGCCTCTGGAGTTTATTTTTTATGCAATTTTATATTCTTTGTTGGTATGTATATAGGTACATGTATCTATCCACACAGATTTGCAGAGGCTATAACGTAAGACCATACCTTTTTGCCATACAGATCAGATCTGGGTATTTTTAATTTTTCCGTTCCAATCTCGATTGCTTTTTCTAGCTATCTGAAAATACTGTGTTTATAGAATGAATATTTCAGTGGTTTCAAAATTGTCTAATCAGAGTCAACACTCATTTCGCATGGACGTATTTTATCCTGTTCTTTAAACTGGTCTGTGAATATTTGTGTATACCAGCCATATACTAAAGCACTGAGAAGAGGAGCTGCAATCAGAGTTTTGCATAAAATAGTGTGGTGGAGATTTTACAGTAGATTTGGTGAAACTATTTGGTTAAAATCCATTTTTTCCATTCAGTTTGTTACTAAATGCTGCTTTCTCTGATTACCTTTTTGTTTGGAATAACTGCTTGAAACAGCTCCATAAAAGCAAATTTGTTGTGTTCACAATGCAAAATATACCACAACCAATTACACGACACGAATGCCGTACATTTAAGATGCAGCAAATCATCAGAATACAGATTAGAATTTGTTTATATGACTGCACGTACTAATTAATCTGTAATTTTCATAAGGTTATTTTATAGACATGCCAACTTCCTGTGCTATGCAGCATTTACTGGGGATTACTACAAAAAATTTATAATGAGCAAGATATAATAAATCATAATTAATTTTAATTGTTTGTATACAGTAAGTTTTCCACAAGGCAGTGTGCGCAAGCATATCCCTCATTGAAATCGGATAAAACTACCTTGTTAGAGTTGTTTTGATGTAGGATCTAAGTGCACAGTGAATAGAGTAATATCTGAGAAAAGATGGGAATGAAGAGTTAGAAGTGGCAAATGGCACCATCAGATATGAAAGCCGGATCAGATAAGGTCGGGAAAGAATATTACAGAAACTGAAACGGTGTAGAAAGCAAATGAACTATCACTGGAGGAAGATGTAACGTGTGAAGTGCTGTAATGTGCTGCCACACAAGAACTTCTTTCATGTACCCTGCAGCGATTGAAGGAAGTGCTGTTCAGGGTGAGGAGGGTTTGGTCCTACTAAGCTACACGAACAGAGGTAAACAGCCTGAAGAAAAATGGTGGTTTGTACCTCTCAAAGTTGAAGTGTTTCTAGATTTTTCCCTACTTACACTGTAGACTTTTTGATGCAGTTTATCTGACTCGGGTGCTGATGGGTTTTTGGCTCGACTTCCCTGAAATGTTTTGGACTTTTGAAAACAACCATTGTTTGGATTTATGTGCCTGTGCTTTTATCCTTTTGTCTTTTCTTGCTAGTGACTATGTTATGTGTGTATTTATATATGATAAAGAGTGGTGCTGTGCTTGCATGGAGCTCAGAGAGGTGGTGGGATCTCCATCCTTGGGAGATACTAAAAACTGGAATGGCCAGAGCCCTGAGAAATACAGACTTGCTTTGGGGGCAGGTGGCCAGGGACCACCAGAGGTCCTTATAAACCTAAACTGTTTTATGAATCTGATTCCATTCCATGGATTAAATCAATGAGAAACATATTTTAGTTGAATTTCAGTGTACATATCCATTGGCTAACTAGTTTCCTCATTCTAAAATGTATCTTCTTGATAATATATTAATATATTGAAGTACAAGCATAATCAGTTACCATTTTGTAAATGTGCTTGTGCCATAGATTTGCAATAATGGAAATGAAGTACTGTGAGAAAACAGGCTAAAGGAATGAAGATGTGGAACCGAAAAAAGGAAACAGAGAGAATCACGTGAATGATTCCATTAACAGGATAGTTAATTTTCTCCACACATTAAGTGTATTAAGGTTGGAAACATGCCTTCTCAACAGGTCAACATCCTGTGCATATGTGCAAACTCGTGCACTTGCTTTGATGACTTCCTTAAATGTTTAGTGTTTTGTTCAGTGTCTTTTAAACTGATTAAAGTGATTCATTTGAGGATGACAAACTAGATATTTTTAGCAACTGCTGGCATAACTGCTACAAGCAGAATAGACTGTGGACAGTGATGCACAATGGAGCAAGCACCCAACCTGACTTTCAGACCTCAGAGTGATTTTGATGATTTTATGTTGCTAACAGATAAGCTGTAAAATGAGACTGGTGAGATGGGGCTGACTTGGGAGCTCATGATACTAGCACAACAGATATTCTGGAGTTTGAGAGCTTGCCTGCCTTTATTTACTTACATTTTTGATGGTTCATTTTAGCAGTTACTTTATTTGCTGGAGCATCTGGAGGCTTGTGGCTGATTTTTCACATGGTGGAAAGTTCAGTTCATTTAGCCAGATGGTTATTTTCTTGACTCTTATTATTAGTTTTATCTGTTCCTCTATTAGAGGTGTGTGTATATGAAAGAAGAAGTGGTCACTGGCCTACCTAGACCTGTAGTCACACGACCCAGCACCTTTGCAAGAGACCAAGGAGTTAGGGAGAAAGCAGATAAGAGGATGTTATTTCTGAAGCAGATCTGAAGTATGTGCCTTTTTAGTACGTAGCAGGCAAGAAACACAAATCCTGAGTAGGAGTGTGGTTCTGAAACCCCCCTGAAGATCAGCATTCCCCCAGTTGATTCTCTCAGTAAGACATGTGGACTCAAAAGGCCCACCAATACCTGTTGTATTCCCCAGTACACTTGTATGGAAAAGTCATTAATCATGACTTAAAAAAAAAAAAGTAATTAATATGCCTGTATGGAAAAGTCATTTATCAGCCACAGATAAGTGTCATCCACAGTGGGGCACTACAGTAAAATTACCTTAAATAAAAGATTGGATGGAGCAGAATTCTTGTTTGGAGTTCATGTTGTCCTTGTGTCCCAGCTGAATGTTGCAGTTCTTTGTTCCTTGGCTGCTCTTGAGTTTCGCTGGAGTCACTGCCTTGTGTTCAGCCCTTTGTTTGTACAGTGATTTTAGCTTCATCTCTCATGAAGTTTTCTTAGCCAAAGACTGGCGAGTGCTTGGGTCTCACTCTTGGCTCCAGTGATGATGCGGCCAGGTTGTGGTCCTAGGGACCAGTACAGAAGGTCCACTATGGAGCAGAAATGCCTTGCAGTGGAAAATCAGCCTCTTACTGAGTCACTGGGCCAGATCCTGCTCATGGTCTGGTGAAATCCATTAATGTCAATGATCCATGCCAATCCAAGCAATGGTGGTCTTTGGAAACCTTGATCTTTCCATCAAAGGTGAGGGTGAGGAAGGAGATTTTGTGGAGACCTACCAACACATCTGGCATCTCACCTGTTGAAAAAGCCCAGCACTCTCTGTCCACCTACACATGATCACTTCATGCCACAAACACAAAGCCACTGGGAAAAGAAAGCAAGACTTGTAATCCCGTTTAGTACATCCCCCGTAGTGTTAGTTCACCTGACTTTTTGTCTTTTAATGGATGCTGTCATTTTACACCTCATCATTCTTCATCCTGCTCATTAAGTATTTCTTTAGTTACACTGATCCCTTGGTAAGTCTGCGCTGCTCAAAAAAAAGATAATTGAATTTAACTTAGCTTCACCTATAGATAGATAAAACTCCACGGAAATGTCTTGTTTTGCTTGTATAATTTTTTGTAATTCTTTCTCTAATTAGACTGAGAATATTCTTCCATTGATTTGGGATTTAAAATATTGCTTGCCCGAGGGAAATATCTTCAAATAGCATAAGTAAATGTGATGGTACAAAATAGAATGCTTTTAAATTAGGATGGCTTTGCTTTGGTTTGGTGTCTGTAGGCAGACTGGGCATATATGGAGTGGATTTGGTGTCCCATCCCTATTTGCCGAGAAATACATTTCTATTTAGAGATGTTCAAAACATGGAAGTTACACACAGGGGTTGTGAAACAACAACAACAAAAAACAAACAGAAAGAAAATCCAAAAGATTTTTATTAGGAAAAGATTTTCAGATTTTCATCTTACTAATGAGGTTTCATGAATTCTAAGAATGCTCTTTTTGATATTTATAATGACAATAAAATCCAGACAGATTCTTACAGAAGCCATCACTGTAATATATTACGGTGTATAATATATAATATTTAATTTATATATAATAATACAGTTACAGGAGGTGGAACTTAAAGAAATACTTTTGTAACAAGAAGAGAATACCCCAGAATATTATTTTGAGCAATAACAGGCTTTGGAAATGCAATGAGTTCTTGGTCAGGAGATTTTATATTGCTCAGACTATTTCCATTGCAGACAGGTAACAGAGGTATCATAGAAGCATAGCATCATAGAATCATTAAAGTTGGAAAAGACCTCTAAGATCCTCAGGTCCAAGTGTCTACTTAACATTTTTGTGACCACTAAACCATGCCTTGAAGTGCCACACGTATGTGGTTTTTGAACACCTCCAGGGATGGTGACTCCACCACTGCCCTGGGCAGCCTGTTCAGTGCCTCACCACTCTTTCAGTGTAGAAATTTTTCGTAATATCCAATCTAAACCTACCTTGGCACAGCTTAAGCCCATTTCCTCTTGTCATATCACTATTTACTTGGGAGAGAAGACACCAAACGCAAGTTAACTGTGTTTTAGAAGGTGCTGATAAATGAATGGATCTGCTATGAATTAATGAGGAGCTTTAACCTCTCATTTGTCCCCTAAGTGGGGAGCTCTCTTATTTGGTGGGAAAGGCAAGAGAGGAGATGTGCTTTCTGTTGTGGCATGCTTTAGGATGCTGCAGCTTTGATTTGGTTGTGTTGTGAGGAGTTGTTTCACTAAGAACAACTACTAAAATCACTCATGAGCTGAATAACAATAATTTTGGCTGGCTATTCAGATCCCTTCTGAAGCTTCAGAAGTCTCATTTGGCATACCACGTAAAATCATAGGGGATTTTCACATCATAGAAAATGAAATGTTGCCTAATCCCCTCTACTATGTTGAGGATCAAGCCCCCAAGCCTAAACCAGTCAAAATACAGAGATGTGTTTCTCTAGTTATCTTATGTATCAAACACAAAAAGTCATTTGTGCTTTATGTTGTAAAGGAAATGGATGAGAGGGTGGAAAGCCCCATAAAACTTTGTTACTTAATACCAGTTTCAAAGCAGGCTCCCAACTTGCAACTCTTCAAGTTGCAGGCGTATCCTCTTGGGGTGGGCTTTCATTGCTATGCAGTGCTCCAGGGAACGGAAACTGCTTGCAATCCTGAAGCTGATGGTTCTGCTCCATCTGTGTGTAAAGGGAACTGATGGGTTTTGAAGAAAAACGGCAGCGTGGGGATTTCCCAGCTTTTCTGAATTTGACTCTGTAAGTTCACTGTTCTGAAAGAAAGTCTTGGGAAAGACTTTTAGAATCATGCTGGTTATTATTAGGAAAAAACTGCCTTGTACCCTGTTGGGAGGCAGGTGGAGTTGGGTCTTTGATTTCTTCTTTCCCATGAAGTAAGATATTTTCTATGGAAGATGAACATTTTTTAATAGCTAAACTGATACATGTATTTCTTGGCTAGTATCTCCTGGGTACTATTCACTCAGATGCTGTGGACAGGCGTGGACGAGTCAATCCCTTATGTCAAAGATGGGCTTTGCCAGGATAATATTACCCTCAAATGAAACATCTTTTTTTTTTCCTGTAAGGAAATAATCCCCAAAGAAAAGGGTGCATAAAGTACAGAGTAGCTAAATTCACCACTGTTTTACTACCTCTGTTCCATTCTGGTAGTTATTTTGAAGAGCAATATTAATAAATCAAGGTGTGCAGCAGGAAATAAAAGACTTAGATTATGGTTTTATTTGCAGTCATGCATTTGTTCAAGAGTAGTAGTATTTGCAATGAAATTGAATTCTATCCCCCGATTTACATGGCACATTTCGTTTGTGGTGCTGGCAACAAATGCTGCCTTTTCTCCTCTCTTTTGCTGTCCGAGCAGCAAGTGATGGTCCCTGCGGGCAGGGAGCAGCAGGCAGCAGCCCAACGACTTTCTCCTTCCTTGTGCTGCTCGCCGGCAGTTTCATCGGCTGCGCAGAGCCCCAGCAGTTCTTGGACACAGCCAAAGGGAGTGAGCTGGATGATGTGTTACAGTGCAACTTGAATATACACAGGCTGTAATTTTTTTTTTTTTTTCAGTGATGCTATTAAGACCGTAACATTAAACAGAGAAATGATGGAAATTGTGGGAAGGAAGAATTAGAGTGTGGAAAGCCTGTCTCCTTTTCTCTTTTTGATGGAAAGGCTTTTTTAGCGGTGCTCGCATGGAGGTAGCTCCTCTCCCTGTCACTCCAGTCACCAATGTTACTTCAGTCACCAATGATGATAAATTTAATATTTGTGCTTTTCCAAATCTTATTGGTATCTAAAGGGCAGGGGTCAAGAGGATGGGGCCAGACTCTTTTCAGTGGTGTCCTGTGACAGCACAAGGGGCATCAGGCACAAAATCAATCCCAGGAGGTTCCATCTGAACAGGAGGAGAAACTTCTTTGCTATGATGTTGGCAGAGCCTGGCTCAGGCTGCCCAGAGAGGCTGTGCAGTCTCCTTCTCTGGAGCGATTCCAAACCTGCCTGGTACAATGCAATCCTGGGCACTGTGCTCTGGGTGACTCTGCTGGAGCAGTGGGGTTGGACGAGATGATCTCCAGAGGTTGCTTCCAACCCCCACCATGCTGGGACTCTGTGAAAATGGGCATAATTTACAGGGAGGTCTGGAGACTATTTTATTAGAAAGTGTATAAATAGGGTAATGGGGAATGAGAGGACATCTCTATTTATGTTATTGTCTATTTTCTTTGATCATTAAATGCTTTGTAACTCAATCTGCAAACTCCTCAACTGGCAGAATAAAATTAATTGGTCGCGTCTCTAAAAAAAGGCAGCGTTCATACATCATGGATTTGACAGCTGTGATCATAAATGTAAAGTGAATGCAAAAGTAATTTTGCTTTATATCACCAAGCAGGCTCTGAAAGAATAAGATAGATGATGGATGTCAGAAATATCAGCAGTACCTGAGTGCTATCAGGTTACATGTTTCTAAATACAACTGTCAGTTAGCAACTTCTGTGGTGACACATCCTGTATCTCCCCATCAGCCTTTCCCGCTCCAGGCTGATTGCTGCTGTTGACTAAAACCGGCGGCTAGCTGACGTGCCATTTCCCTCTAGCCCACAAACCATTTCTACATCAGAAGAGCTCAGTCAGCTTCTGACGTGAAGTCCCTGTGGCTCCTCTCCCCCTCTGCAGCGGGTTGTCGGCTGTAAATGTCTTTGCTTTTCCACCGGTGTGTTTCTGCACCTGAAGTCCCTGCAAGCGTGACTTTGTGCACACGGCTAAAGAGCAGTTGGAGTGGTGGATGGTTTATTCCTTAATGTAAAGCTTCTTTTTCATCAAGCTGGAGCCTGTAAACTGTAGCTGCTCTGCCTTTGACGTGTTTTAATAAGCTCCGGGATTGTTTTCAATGTGATTTTGTGGAGTGGTCAAAGCTCTAGTATAGCCAAGCTCAGAAATGCATTGCTGTGGGGAGAAGTATTCCTATCATGTAGTGATAGGACAAGGCATAATGGCTTCAAACTGAAAGGGTTAGATAATAAATTAGGAAGAAGTTCTTCACTCTGAGGGTGGTGAGACACTGGAACAGGTTGTACAGGGAAGTTGTGGATGCTCCATCACTGGATGTGTTGAAGACCAGGTTGGATGGGGTTCTGAGCAGCCTTATCTAGTGGGAGGTGTCCCTGCCCATGGCAGGGGAGTTGGAACTAGATGATCTTTAAGGTCCCTTCCAGCCCAAACCATTCCATGATTATGTGATAAAAAGGTACAAAGATAGACAGGACACAAATGATAAATAATGTTAATCTAGACCAAAAGAAAGAATTTCATCAGGTCCCCAATGAGTTTGGCTCCAAAGTATTATCTCATGGTTGCTTGTGACTCATCAGGAGCAGCCAAACACCATGAAAACAGGGTTTTTACATCATTGCCTGCCTCTGAGACATATCTGGAGGGTTCTGGTGCATATTTAAGGCTTGACAGCAAAGCTTGGGGGTTATTTGGGGAGGAGAAAATCACAGCTTGTTCTGGCCTAGGGTGCAAAATACTACCACCAGGAAACAGGAATGGGCTTTAAATAAGGAATTAAATAAAAATAAGGAAAGGAAGCCAGGGAAGCACGTCCTGTGGGCCTTCTGCTCTGAATTACCAATGCCTTTCCTTCCAAGTGATTCGTAAGGATCTCACTCTGAATTTATTAAAAGAATACAGACTTGATCTTAAAATGTGATTTCCAAAGGTTAACACCTAGGAAATTGTTTGCTGGATGGTTCTTAAGTGGAATGATTATGTTGTTATTAAATCAAACCACTTAATTAGCTGATCAGGTACAACGTGATACTCTTCCCAGTAGTGTGACAGAAGTAGGTGGCAGGTCTGCTGTCAAAGGAGGAGGAAAAAACCCTCTTGTTGACTGTGGGTAAGATGTCAGTAAACTATTCCTGAATGTTGTGGGGTTTTTTTGCTTTAAAAAAATAAAAATTTCTCTTGTTTCTTCTAGAAGTGCCTTTTATTTTCTAGGGGTGGTGCCTCTTGTGTATATTTTAATGAATTAATTAAGAGATGAGAACCCTAAGACCCAGGGATGCATCTTGTCAGAGTTGTGCTGAGGAGCTTAAAACATTCAGACCCCCCCCAAATTAATTGCAAAGCTATTTCATATTTGAGTAGCCAGAATTAATCATTAACCTAATAATTCCCTTTCCGACGTTATTTCTTTGTTAAAAATTAGTAATTTTAATTGGATAATGAGGTGCCAGTTCGACTCATGAATTGTACATTACCCAAGCTAATGGAGAAAGAAGGAGCTTATGCAAGTTGTGTTACAGATGCCGTTACAAATGCCTCCACAGTGAACATCTTATTCTGAGAAATTATTAATTTATTTCCAGATGGCTTTTGAATTTCTAGAACATTTACTGTATGCTATCCTTTCCCCGTTTGATATTCTCGTTATCTAATTCTTGGGAGCTGTACAGGTGAGGCTCAGGCCCCTGGGCAAGATTCAGTCTCTGGTTCCAGGTTTCTCCAACCTTCTCTGGAAGTGAAAGAATATGAGCAGTGGGTGTGTGAGAGATTACTGGATTAGCAGATTAGCACCAAATACTGAGGCTGCGAGGGAATAACTGCATCTTTCCAGAAGAAAAGAGGGCTGTAGCCTCAGAAGTGTTGAAAATACTGGAGGGACAGTCGGAAAAAATACATGAGACTGTTCTTTAGAGTTGTCAGAGACATCAATTTTTAAAAGCCTACTTTTCCCATAAAACAATTTTTAAATTTCTTTTTAAAGAAAGGATGGCAATGTGAAAAATGCCAAGCATGATCTTCTCTGCCCTATAGGAGCAGAGAAGTAATTTATTCATAGAAATAAAGAAGCTTCCATAACATTGTTCACCATTGAAAATATATTTTATTTGCAAATAGGAATCGTACCAAGCTGTCTGAAATAAGAGCTTTCTTACCTCTGCCTTTGCGAAGAGGCTGCTGGATAACATACAATAAACCTACAGGGATGCAGCACCATCGGAATAGCTTTCTCCAAGCTATAATAAGATGAGGACAAAATAATTGGGTAGGTAGGTGGCAATTCTCCTCTTTATCAAAGAGGGCAGGCGGAAGCTTTATATATGAGCTGACCCTGAAGCCCCACTCCTGCACTGCTTTTCCCAGCCCAATGGAGCTCCCTTTTCCTTCTGGCTTTCCTCATTCTGAATCTTTCTGTGTAACAGCTGAGATCAGGGTTCGGTACAGGGCTATTAATCCAAAATCTGCTAGTGCACTGGCAGCAGCCACTGTGGTTCCTTCTGCCCTGCCCTGAGGCACCTCTTCCTTCAGTGTACCAGCTTGTGCACCATCCCTTACTGCCTTTCATCCACCTCTCCGGGACTTGCCTCCCCTCCTCACTCCTGGTTACAGTAATTGCACTCTTTGAAGCTAATTAGGAATAAGTAAGTTAAGTGGATAATTATTTCCCTGCATCAAGGTGCATGTAGGTTAAATGGGTGAGTGCACTCTGCAAGGAAATTCCTTAGTTATCTGATAATAGAAGAGGGATATTGACTCTCCTAATACTTTTCCAAATGGCTTTGTGTGATTTTTTTTTTTTTCAATATTAATTCATTTTATAAAAGAACAGCAAAAAACATGTAGGATATCAGAACAGTTTGTGAGGTTTAGGAGCAGGAGTCTCCTTGCCTTTGTTAGGAGTTGAAGGGTTAAATTCAGCCCTAGGGCTTTACAGACAATATGATGTTATAGTTAACCTCCCACTAGACCAGATTCCTCCAAGCCCCATCCAACCTAGTCTTCAACACATCCAGTGATGAAGCATCCACAACTTTGCTGGGTAACCTGTGCTGGTGTCTCATCAGTCTCTAAGATGTTATTTTCTTTCCGTGTGGTTTGTTGTTTTGTTTTTCCTTTCACCCTTGGAGATGTCCTCACAGTTGTGTCTTCTTTGTAGTAGCCTTGTGTGCATTACGCTTGATGGCCCCTGACACTGGGGTTCCAGTGCTGGGCACCGCAGCAGATGTGGTGTCTATGTGACACTGCATCATTGACCACCTTCAGTGGGAAGAATAAATCAGCTCCATGTTGATTTCTACTGTTCACGTGCGCAAAACAGACACAAATGACATCTCATGTGCTTTGCTATTTTATTTGCTTAATATGTGATATCAAACCAGATCAAAACCCAAGAATTATCTGCAAGCTCTATATCAGGGACCTTCCCTAGTACCAGGGTTATTGATGCACCACTTCTGCAGCAGGAAGCTTGGTGACTTTTCTCTTGGACACATGACTGCCTTAGCATCATCTCCAATATTAATTAAGAACAGAGTCTGTTAATTAAATATTTCCCTGGTGTTCAGCTAAATATTTATCTGGTGCCCATAAGCAAACTGTGAACCTGCTTTGAGATAAAACACTTCCCGGTAAGACAGCGGTTGTATCTCCACAGGAAACCTTTCCGTATTTGGAACCTCCTCATTTATACGTGCATGGAAAATATCCGCATGTTGCACACAGATATAAATGAGGTCGGTACCTGCAGACCAATACAGGCTCTTGACTGAGATCAGTCAATGAGGATGGAAGGAAAACGGATGGGAGGGGAGCCCATGTTCTTTCTCTTGGTGGTAGGCACAGTCTCACTCCTTGAATCATATTATTCATTTTCAATGGAGATGAACAGATAAAGTGGGAATGTAGAAATCTGCCGTTGACTCAGTGTTACCCCTCAGGTATCTTTGTCTCTACCTTCAGGAGACTCTCCAGTTCCCTCCCATGCTACTGCATCACAGTTCACAGGAGCTTTGGGTTAGATTTTTTTGATCTGGTCTCCTGGAGGAAACAGGGAATTACAAAGGTGGGTGATAAGCTGAGTGCTGAATAGGCCGGTGCTCCCCCAGAACCCCAAACCGTACCCATTTACTACTTCAGACCCCTATGTATTTACTGTATTGCTGTTATGCAACTTGTCTTTCCATTTTTTTCCTGTTTTAGTAAGATTATTGAATTATAACCACTGCTTTGCACACTTGGGCTGTAATAGCAGATGGCTTATTTTTTGATTAATTTCAGTAATTTTGCTCTTGTTGCTCCTCACTGCTCTTATTTGTACTGTTTGATGCTTTTCTGTTATTAGTTTTACAGAGAGAACAGTGGGGAATAGATCCACAGCTTAGGAAGTTCAAAATAAACAACAAAAAAAACAATAAACGAAAGAAAATTAAGTCCCTAAAACTCGATGATACAATCTTTTCTTTCTTTTTTTTTTTTGGTTTTTTTTTTCATTAAAGGTCCTCTCTCTAACTATATTGCAGAAAACACTTTTCTGTTTCCACTCCATTGCTCCACAGACAAGCTCTGACATATAAAATCACTTATTTACTGGACACTTGAGTTGTGTGGCTTTATGTGGAGCACAAGAAATAATGGATTATATAAATTATGAGGCACAAAATGAAAGTAAACTAACTTAATTTGTACTTTGCTTCTTTGGGCTGAGGGCACTGTTTATGGTGGCATCACCCCCAGCTCAGCTGGCTTTTTTTTAATGAACACCCACGGGAAAAGGCGACAGGTGAAATTTCCATGCATTTTGCACCCATTTTAGCTGTTACCTCAGCTGAGGATTTGAGAAGTCAGGCAGGAGCTGAAAGGCATCATAGGTCTGGATGGAGAGGCTTGGATATCCCCTCTTAGCTGGAATATGAGCAGGTTATTTTGGAGTGTGGGAGGAAGACTCCTTGACAAAAACTGCTCTTTATTTTGGTTTATCGTGGGGGCGGCTTGCAAGACTCTGGAGTAGAGGCATCTGGGGGTTTAGTCTGAGATCATTTCACACTGCATCAGGTTGAGGTTTCCAAGTGTTGAAGGGGAGTGTCCTTCAACATGAAGGCTGTGATAACTTTTTGGGGGTAGAAAAAGGCTTGGGCTTCATAACACAGTGTTTTGAAAGGGAATTTTGTATTTTGCACATACTATTCCCATTATCTATGACATAGGGGCCAGGACCTTTATAGCATAGCTGACGACTGAAGTGTTTTAAAAAGAAGGTCAAGACATGATAATCAAGGCATCTCAAGTTGTTTGTCTATGGTGATCTTTGCAGGGAGTCACAACAAGTGTGTGACCTGTCCAGGATTAGTCTGAACATCACTTTTGAAGTCCTTAGAACAGCCCCAGAAAGGTGGAGACATCAATCACTCTCAACAGCATGAACTTCTTCCAAGCTTTGTGAAAACACGTTGACAAAGGGAAGGTAGAAACTCTATAAGCCTCACACCAGAGGATAAAAAAATTATCTATCGGTGATGGGAATGACCCAGGGGTGAGAGAAGCTTGGAGGGGCTCATATGCATTACTAAATGTCACAGATTTCACAAAATCAAGCTTCCTCATTGTTGAAAAGGCAGTATTTAAGATGGACATACTGCATGAATGGAAGGGCCTTTGGTTCTACAAGGTTGTTTTTCTAGCAAGGCACAGACACCAGCCCTTTTCTCCTGCATCCCAAAATGAATTCCCCAACCATTCTTGCTTCCTCTGTTGAATTTTAACTGGTTATAACTTGCTTATGAAAAAAATATGCCCTGTTTCTGAACATTTCCAAACAGCTCAAGGGTGTAGTGACAACAAGCTGTTGTTTCCCATCTTGCTGAAGATACATACTGGTGAGAAAATGCAGAGCCAAATCTAGAAAAATTGTTGGAGTTACGAGAAACACTTAAAAATGGATGAAGGGAACCTGGGTAGGTCTAAGGAATTTGATTTAAATGATGTCATTTCCTATTGGTGTTTTTTGAAGAAAAATCTCAAAGTGGATTGAAATTTTCAGATGAATTTATGATGCAAAATGCAGAAAGTCATGAAAAGGTGGATAAGTTTTGAAAGCTCACCTGTAACACTGAGGTTGGAGCAGGGTGGGGAAATGGTAAGCATTTAGTTATAAAAGTGTGATTTTTCCAGGTCTCAGAAAAAGCACTGATAAAAGCCACAGTACAACCTGTCAATTATAAATTAATGTTCATTTAATATTTGCCTTTTGGAACAGCACACTGAAACCTCATCTATTTGAACGTTAAGTTTGTTACACAAAACAAATGGCCTGCAATAGAAAGAACATTATCCTACAAGTAACAATAAAAATCCATGTTAATCAGCTACTACTTTAATGTCTTTTGGTGCTGTTCATTTTTCATAAAATTGCCTGGAGAGTATGTGGGAAATTTCCTGCTGTTGCTGAGGGTAAGGGCCAATTTTGTCTACCGTGGTTTAAGAAAAATGTGAGCTCATTTGGGAGATTGACTCCCTATCCATACTTTTATACGATTTTAATGTATTTTTTTAAGCTCTTTTATTTTCCTACTGAATTTCCCAAGTCACAGAATTTGTAAGTTAGTAAGGCATTCACATTTGCAAATCAAAATGGCTTTGACAATTCCCATAGGACAACAGCTGGCTTTGAGGCAATATGGAGCAGAACAAAATGATCTTGAAAGAACTGGAAATTACTCATTGTCATTCACTGTCTTGCTTATTCAGGTGTAAAATCATGTTTTATACCTGAAATCCATGCAGACCCCGGTTCTCATGGGTTATTTTGCCATATTTTTATTAGCTGGCTAAGTGAGGTGCCAGATAGTTGGAATCAGCTGCTGCTTCTATAAATGCTGGGACCACATTTTGTAACGTTAATTGTATTTGAAGGAGTCAGGGGGCGATGGCTTGGTGCCTGAGATTTATACAGGTCAAAAATCCTGACAAGCTTTGATGATGACAGTAATTTTTATTCACCTGGAAGAGCTATTTCAAAAGACAAATTCTGATTTATCCAAGATGTGAACATGGCAGCATCAGCCTATTACTCTTCCACCTGTATCTGCTGTAAGAGGCCAACATGCTCCATGTTCCTCTTGCAGTCACACAGCTGCAAGACTCTTGTTTCTGCAGACTCCCCGACACGTCTTTTGGTGGAATTTGCAGTGTTTTGTGTTTGAGTGCTGACCAGAAACCAATATCCCTGGCTTTATCTTGGTCTTTCTCCTCTTCTCTCCTTGTCTGTCTCTGTGTTGGAGTAGTGGGAGGTCATAAATAAGAGGGTGAGCATCACTGAAAGTGTTCCTGTTCCTTGGCATGGTATTTTCTCCAAATAGCTTCCAATCGCTGTCATTTTTTCCTATCCTGAAAGGCATGGCTGGAATCAGACAGCAGGTCTTGGTCTTCAGTTTTGCAGCGTTTTCAGTGCCATTATTGGCTTTTTTCGATCACCAGCTCTACACCAAAATTATAGTTTCCTTTGCACTTCAGTACAAGCTATTTTGGTATCTCCAAAGATTTTTGTGTAGGTAAGGGACTGTTTGCTGGTAAAAAGAACACAATTGTGTTGTAGCCACCACACTACCTCTTTGGGTAGCCTTCCATCTTAAATCAATATATTATCTCTGATGGCAATTATGTGTTACAATGTAATTGTAGACTTGATGGGGATGTAGTTCAGCTTTGGCCTCCCTGTTCAGTCACTGGAGAGCTGGACATGGATTAAAGAGCTTTAAATCACCTCCCGGAGAAGCCTACCTCTCTCCTTTGGGATACATTATCCCAATGAAGAATCACAGGATGGTCTGGGTTGGAAGAGAACTTAACAATCATCTAGCTCCAACCCCTCTGCCTTGGGCAGGGACACCTCCCACTAGACGAGGTTGCTCAAAGCCCCATCCAACCTGACCTTGAAAACTTCTGGTGATAGATCATCCCCAACTTCTCTGAGCAACCTGTGCCAGTGTCTCACCACTCTGAGAGTGAAGAACATCTTCCTAATTTCTAATCTGAATCTACCTTCTCCCAGTTTGAAGTTGTTATCCCTCATCCTATTACTACAAGACCTTGTAAAAAGTCCCTCCTCAGCTTTCTTGTAGGACCCCTTCAGATACTGGAAGGCTGCAGTAACGTCTCCCCAGATGGAGCCTTCTCTTCTCTAGGCTGAACAACCCCAGCTCTCTGAGTCTGGCCTCACAGCAGAGGGCTTCCAGCCCCTGGATGATCTTTGTGGCCTTCTCTGGACAGGAGAGGTCCATGTCCTTCTGTTTGGGATTCGGACACAGTACTCTGGGGGGTGTGTGTGTCTCACCAGATCAGGGCAGAGGGGCAGAATCCCCTCCCTTGACCTGCCGCCCACACTGCTGGGGATGCAGCCCAGGATGTGGTTGGGGCTTTCTGGGCTGTACTTGCACTTTGTTGGCTCATGTTGATCTTTTCATCAACCAGCACCCCCAAGTCTTCTCATGACTGCACTCCATCCTCAGCACAGCCTGTATTTGTGCTTGGGATTGCCCTGACCTAGGTGCAGGACCTTGCACTTGGCCTTGTTGAACTTAATGAGGTTGGCATGGGCCCACTTCTCACACCTGTCCATGTCCATCTGGATGGCATCCATTCCCTGCAGCGTGTCAACCACACCACACAGCTTGGTGTCGTTGGCAAATTTTCTGAGGTTCACTAGATCCCACTGTCCATGTTGCCGACAAAGATGTTAAACAGCACTGGTCCCAGTACGGATCCCTGAAGAACTGCACTTGTCATTGGTCTCCCCTTGAACATTGAGCTGTTGACTGCAACTCTTGAGTGTGACCATCCAGACAATTCCTTATCCATCTTCAGCACCTATGCTCCATCAGTGAATACCTCTGATAGTGCCCCATCTGCCAAGCAAGCTTCAGAGGTTGAGCTCAAAACGCTTACTATAACCTGAAACCAACATGGAATAGCACAGACTCCTTATGT
Source organism: Megaceryle torquata (assembly GCA_024611175.1). NCBI lineage: Eukaryota > Metazoa > Chordata > Aves > Coraciiformes > Cerylidae > Megaceryle > Megaceryle torquata. The sequence continues at coordinate 51,437 of JANIJG010010565.1, forward strand.
CCTAGTTCTGTGTCCAGCCTCCATGATGGTGGAGATGAACAGCACTCGAATCCATCACTGCAGAGAGGACTCTGAGTAGCACCCATGTCTCCTTGTGCGAGTTCATCTCCCAGAAGTTAAGCTTTGAGAAATTCAGAATATCAGACTTTGGCTGTATCATCACTCCCTTGTTATCTATGAATTTTGGTGCCAAACTACAGACCTGGATATATTTTTACCTAGGTCATTGCTGGTTTTACCCAGAAATGTCATAGCCTTTAGTGAATCCCTTCGTTTGTGTATCCAAGCTTGTAAAGCATCTCTCTGCTGGCAGGAAGATTTCGCACAATTCTATTTTAGTTGGGAACAGCTTTCCAAGCAGCAATTCCTTACAGAGTGATAAAGGATGATCTTTTGGGCTCAGTGTAAGCCTCTTAAGCTCTTCTTCTGGCTCTGTGCTGTGTGCTCATGGTTGCCTTTGGCAAACCCCCTCCTTCCTTCATTGTTTGGGTTTGATAAAGATAAGGTAATTTGTTAGCGTTTCTACAGTACTTTAGTGATTTTAATTTTCATGGTTCCTAACTGCAGTAAAATGAGAGTTTATATTAATAGTATTAAACAAAATTTGTCTCATTATGTCCAGCCTGTCCCTTGTTTTCAAAAATATGATGTTCTATATCTAATCACTGATAGAGGATAATAATTGCTTCTGAAATTATATTTTTCCTCCTTTTTGTACCATTTTCTTCATGGTTTCTGGAAGAAATCTTTCCACTTCTCTACATAATACCCTTCTCTGGGGGTTGTTTGTTAGGGGTTTTTTGTGACTTTAAGATAGCTTTCAGCTGGGCACATGCACAAGCAAATTCTTAATAGTAAGGATATAATGTCATTAATTACATTTGTGTACTACAAAAAAAAAAGGGGGGGGGGGGACAAAAGTGCAATTGGAATTGTAAAATCAGAGATCTCAGAAGTTTAAGAACCACCAATTACTGTACCTTTGGCTGCTTGTTTTTGATTTAGGGTTTAATTACATTATTGTTATATGTACTGATTTTGTTCAGACCTCTAGAGTAAGGCAGGAGACCCAAGAGAGAGAAGTCTTGTGCATTGTAAGTGTAGTCCCCTGATGTGTGTTCACCAAGGAATTAATGGTTCATACAAGTTTTTCCTTAAAGCAGCCCCCTCTGATTTTTGCAATACTGTGTTTCTTAATGTGGGTTTTCTCTCACTTCCCAAGATTTTGTGGAAAATCGAACCAGAATCAAAGCAGAAATGCCATCACATGGCATCAAATGAGCCTCATGAGCAGGCGGTCCATCAGACTGTCTTCCAAAACCTAGTGACTGATGTACAGTGTTATCCAAGTAGAAGAAAGAGAAGATGCATTTACCAGGGGCTCTTGTAATACTTCCTGAGAGCAAAAAGATGAGGGACTGGGGAACTTACTGACATTTTTAGTGTAGGATCTACCACATATAGATAATCCCATTCTCATGGAGCAGCCACTTTTGGTCCAGTCCACAAACCTTTCTCAGCTGTTTTCTTCATGGGGAATCCTTCTTTCTTCCAGCCAACGCAGATGAAATTGTAGTATTATTTTAGATGTCAAACTTCTGAGCCTATGGAAGCGTGTATCCCTGGTTTTCAAAGCTTATTCCTGTAATTTCAGCAGACTTTCAGAGAGACAGGTATCTCAGAGAGGATGCCTACCTCTTGAAGATGCCAAGTCCTTGAGATAAATTGTGACCATAACAAAATATTTAAAATAATTAATCTCTAGAATATGAGATGACAAATTAATTTTTCATTGTTGATGGGAGTCCTGTTGGCTAAAACCTTCCTAAAAGAGAAGATGATGACCTGGCATAGAATCATAGATCCATAGAATGTTCTAGGCTGGAAGGGACCTCTAGAGGTCATCTGGTCCAACCTCCTTACACAAGTAGGGACATCTCCCCCCCAAATAGGGGCATGAGAGAGAGCATGGCAGTTTTTAATACAGGGAAAAGCTGGGAATTCCACAGCTCATGTTTTCAATTGTCTTTGCATATTCACTCTGCCCACCTCCCAAAATGCTTCGAGAGGAAAAACCATCATCTTTGTATAACATGAATTCACCCACATTTCTCCCGGCAAGGTCATGAGCTGTGTTGCAGAGACTGCTGTTTCTTTTGTTGATGTAGATGGCATGGTGAGCATTACTGAAGTCTCTGCCTGCCTCTTTGAAAAATGTTGTGTTGATAGTGACAATTTGATAGCTCTGGAGCACAGATTGCATGGGGAAGAAATGGGACAATTGCCTTTCTGGGAGGTTGTTTTTATTAAATGCCCATTAAAGTCAAAGGCAAAGTTTCCTATTGACTTTTATGAGTCCTGGATCAGTCACTATAGTCAACAATTGAGAGACACATTACCAGAAGAGCTGTGTTGTTAAGAGATGGCATTGAGGTTGTGGAGGAGATCATAAAAATGTTTTTTGTGATTAGAGAGAGGCAGAGAGAATTGAGCCTCCCAACAAAGTCATCATCTTTATGGAGTGGGAGTCATTTCTGCATTCAGTGTTTGCCTAGCTCTTGGGAAGTGGGATCTTTATGTGCTGCTGAAAAAGTAAGAGCAGCCCTGGGTTTCTGCATCCCCCTTGTGCCACACCACTTGAGAAGTGACTTGTTTGCCACGGGTCAAGTTTGAAAAGGCATTTTTTTTTAATGTTCACAGCAGTTTTTTCCAACAGTACCACTGTGGTGGAAAGGCACGATGGCTGCAGTCCCACAGTGCAGTGGCCCTTCTGCTTTAGGGGTGCACAGTTTCACCCCCCTGCCTTTCTATTGTAGATACAGTAGCCAACTGAAAAGGTGCTAGAGTCTGGCCAGACATAATAAAGCAATTTCCAATATCAATTCTTCTTATTTTTCACGTTCTAGTAGACACAGAAAAGGGGTCTGGTTCAATAGGCTCCCAGTCTAGTTTTGTTTTCCGTGGACTGCTCTTGAAAGCCACAAAATTTGTAGAACTCTGTTTTCATGAGTGTGTCAGGCAGTACCATGTAGCTTTAGTGGGAGAACAGTGGTTTTCCATAAATGCGGCAAAGTGTACATTCAAAGTGTGCTTTAGTTGTTTTTTTTTTTTTTAATCCATTGACATTTGTAGAATCCGAGCCAAATAATCTACTAGAAATACTTTTAAAGCATTTTTTTCTTTTCTTTTCCCTTTTCCCTTTTCCCTTTTCCCTTTTCCCTTTTCCCTTTTCCCTTTTCCCTTTTCCCTTTTCCCTTTTTC
>JANIJG010010565.1:55228-66694 GCA_024611175.1 Megaceryle torquata
ATACAAATATATAAAAAACCTGTATCAAACCCAACCCACTGATGGCAATTACATCACTGTCACCACTAATGCTGTGTAGCAGGCACTGGGGAAGTCCCAGACTAGAGCAGATGGAAACCAGATTCAGGAACTGGATTCAGGAACACACAGATTGGGATTGAAGGCAGAATGGATGGAGTCCTCTTTGGATGCCTGCCATTGAAGAAGAGGCTTGACCTTCATGATCCCTCAGCTTTATACTGAACAAGCCATACATGGGGTGGAATCCCTTGCTGTTCAGTTTAGGGTCACCTGTCCTGGCCATTCCTTCCCACACAGGAGCAAGCATAAGCAAGAGCCCATGTGCACACCCCAACCCTTGGTAGTGACTCTAAACATGTAGCTATATCACTGCTGGAAGCAGAGACTGCCTGCAAAAATCTGCCCTTAGCTTCAGAAAGTGACGTTGCTTAGAATACACTGAGACAAAAAGTAATATTACTGAACAGAAGTAGTTGTGTTCTAGCTCAAACCAGGACAGGCTGACTTGCTATGTCCCAGACTCCCCATTTAATGAAATAAAGAGTTCAGCTTTCCTGATTCTTAGTTCTCTTGTCTCTAAAACTGATGCAAAGGTCTCCCCATCTCAGTCTTGTTGCAGCAGCAGATGTGTGGGGTGAACACTGAGCAGGGCTCTGTTGGGCCATAAGGTGGACCCTGGCACATAGCTGCACAGGTGCACTTAGGGGTTATTGTTTGGGGGGGCTGCCAAGGCCTGGGAACATGTGCAAGCAAAATGAAGAGCGATGGTTATTTGAGGAGGTGTCGAGCTGAGTGAACATGCTGTGGTTTCTCGTGTCAAATGGTGAGGGTGTTTCTCTTATCTGAGCATATACCCAGATGAATTTGGAAGACATGAAAAAATACTGGGAACATTATGGCTTCTTCAAAACATCCTACAGTAAGTTTTTGTTATTGAGTGAATTTATATAGTTAGATCGCAGTTGCCCATATAATCACCTTGGAGAGAGAACAGGGTAGGTAAGAAATCTTTATTAAAAACATAGAGGAGTGAGATGATTTTCAGCTCCCTGGTTTTCAGTTCCCAGGGACTCTGCTAAGTGCCTTGATGCTTCATTGTAGCATAAAAATGTGTAAGTTTTAGCATTGTGCTACAAGCTCCAGTGTAATAACATGATTTGTACTTCCTCCTAAATGAGCATAACAATTTATTCTTTGTGATAAGGGGGAAAACCAAACAAACCAGAAACAAAATGACAGAGTAAAGGCTGAAAATAGTGATTTTATGAGTAACAGCCTGAAGTAGATGGACTTATCAGAACTGAGTGTAGTACCTCACAGGCAGTTTTGTCCTGCAACTTCAACATTATCGTTGGGGCTGCGGTTGATTCGGTATCTGAAAGCCAAACTGGAAAGCTTCTCAGGGTGGGTGGGGGAAGAAAATAGAAAATAAAGAAGCTTAACACAATTACTTTTTGAATAATTCACATGATTAATCCTTCAAAACCGTGTTCTACTGTTCAGCCATATGGTTATAATTAAAAGGCAGAATAAAACATTTCCATTCCCTCTAAGGAACAAGAAAATCCTCACCTTACCTTCATCCCAACATCCTTATATAAGTGTATATTTTCTTATGTCACCCATAGAGATTTACTTAAGCAGATGTAGTTTTTTGCTGCCTTCAGTTGAAAGCTATGATTAGGTTTGATGTACATATGATGATGGTTGCCCACACAAATCTCCACCAACAGCAAAAAGTACTGTAAAACAGAGGCTCGGAAATTAAAGTCTGGTGATACCACAGTACTACGCTTCAGTAATTCCCTGCATTTCCCAGACACAAGCCTGTGCACTTCAGAAAATTCAGAATTTATTTCTCCATGGTCATTTTTAGACATACAGTTTGATGGTCAAGATAGTGTATGTGATTATTTTGATTCTTATTGCTATTTATTGTCTGCCTTTAAAATCAAACCAGGATATAAAGTGCTGGAGCATGTCCAGAGAAGGGCAATGAGCACAAGTCTGGTGAGGAGCAGCTGAGGGAATCAGGGTTGTTCAGCCTGGAGAAAAAGGAGGCTCAGGGGAGACCTTCTCACTCCTGACAACTCCCTGAAAGGAGTTAGGAGCCAGGTGAGGTCGATCTCTTCTCCCAAGCAACAAACGACAGGACAAGAGGAAACTGCCTCAAGTTGCACCAGGGGAGGTTTAAGTTGGGCATACGGAGAAATGCCTTCCCCTCAAGGGCTGTCAGGGCCTGTCCCAGGCTGCCCAGGTCAGTGGTGGAGTCCCCATCCCTGGAGGGGTTTCAGAGCTGTGTAGATGTGGTGCTGAGGGACATGGTTTAGTGGTGACCTGGAAGTGCTGGGTTAACAGTTGAACTCAATGATCTTAAAGGTCTCTTCCAAGGAAAATGTTTCCAAGCAATAATTCTGTGTCAGGACAGATTCCAGCCACTGAATAGGAAAGAGAAGATTCCTGGCAAGAGTAGTATTAATCCCACTGCTGTTCTATGGAACATCAGATGAAGTCTTTCTCCCTGTTTAAAGCAAGGACCTAGAAGAAGGATTTAAGCCATTTCTTACTCACATGATAACCCTTGTTACAAGGTAATGATTTCTCTTAGGTGGGTTAGACAGCCACAGCTGATACCTTGCAGTTAGGTACCTAACAGACTTGATTACCTTACTGGTACCAAAAAATATATAAGCAGCATCTTATGAACATATTTTTATACATTTTCAAATTCTGTAAATAATAGGATTTTGTTGAAGAAATTGTTTTTAAATATGTTGTATCTAAAGCAGTAAACTTCTAACCCCCATACTTGCTATAAACCTTAAAATCCACTGTTTTCTCTATGGTTGAAGTAGGTGGTTTCGTTTCATTGGAGAAGTCTGTTGCCATCACCACTGGTTGCTGATGTGGTCCGTGTGAAATGTTTTTCTTGTTCCTTCAGTGGAGAAATGTAGTTACTCCTTTTCTTTAATTACATCAACACTCATATCCTCAGGAGCCAGCATTACAAATTCCCATCTTCATAGTGTCAACAAGTCTGTCAGCTTTTAATCTCCTAATGGTGAAATTAATTCCAGGAGATCTTGTGCCACAGACTACTGGAGGTGCTTAAAAAAGCTATCCAATGTTAAAAAAAAATAATCACATACAAAATCAGCTGCCATGCTTATTTATGCCAACTAAGCAGATTGTGATGACCTTATGCCTAGGAGCATGATGCCTGGCTCATAAACCTTCCTGCAAAGTGGAAATGCCTTAAAATGACCAGCAAACACTGGCCATTTTTATCTTTGAGAAATAATTGCCTCAAAGAGGCTTGACAGGTAGCTTTTTAGCTGTTGTCCTTAAGGATTGAGTTCTTCAAGTACTGAACCAATAGTTCTATTTTACAGCATTTGAAAGTCTCTGCTTCCTTGTGTTTATGTGTTTTGTTTTGGAAGTTTCGATCCAGTTTTCCTACCGTGGCAAAGGGATGGAGAGAAGGTGAGTTGTGTGGAGTACTTGCGTCAGACAGGGCTTCCCTGCAAAATCATGAAGCATGGGTGAAAACCCATCAAACTTAACAGGTCTCCTAATTTATCTTGCCTGTTTGAGAGCTTGTCATTTTGCTGGGAACGTGAATGTGGATTCTTTCTGTTGGCATATCCCACCGTTGCTCTTGCTTCAGCAGAAGATCGTCCACACCATCGTACTCTGAGACCTACATAGATGTTGGCACCATCAAGTCTGTGTTTTGTTCTAGCACCAGAAATGTTAATATGCAAGAGGAGCAAGTTCACACAGACCTTTTCTTTCTGTTTTCTCACATTTCCTATATTTCCATCTTTCATTCCTCCCCTGCTCCATTCCCACTACACAGAGGGACCAAGATTGTGTGTTGTGTCAAGCTGAGGGTGTGGATCACTGGGGTTTGGAGGTGTTTTTCTGTTCATCCTAACAAGCTGTGTCCTCAAAACAACTTGTATCAGATGAGCACCATGAGGCCATCTAGGAAGGTGTGTCCTTCAGAGATGCCCAGCAACTGTGGCTTTGCAGATGGATTCTTCAGGGCTATGGATGACCCTGGTGAAGAGAGTGAATGCAGCAACTGCAGAAACCTTGTGGATGCATTTGGCCCTGTATCGTTTCATGCTCAATGCATCTTTGTGGTGGTATATTAATATTTACATAAAGCTTTAAAAAAGCAGAACTCTTCTCTGGGACTGGGACATGTTGTTGTGCCTGCTTTGTCTGGGCAGGAGGACTCTGAAACCATTCGAGAGAGACTGTTTCCATGAGCATTATCTAGAATGAATCGCCTATTCTTAGATAATTATTTAAAAGTGTCACCAATGTCAACCATTTTATTTATAAAAACCCCAATATTCATTAATTTGATGATTTTTCCGAGCTAACGAAGGATTTTACTTTCGTTTGTTATAAATTCAAAGCACCCACTGGTTGTTAAGTCTCTGCCGCTGGCTAACCCAGTTTTAAAATCTCACCTCGCTTTGATGTGTGTGTTAATATTTAGCAGAAGAACAGAGGGGAATGCACCAGGCGTGCAAATTCATTTCTGGAATGGAAATAAAGTGTCAGGTGAAGTTACCATGGTCTGGTCAAATTATCCAGCACATAGTTAATGATCTGTTAGCATTTCCTTACTATGTACTAATTTTAGGGAATTAACTGGTTTACAAAATGAAGAATGGCTTCAGATGAAAGTAGCTGTTTGAAATTAAGATGAATAGGGAATAAACATGCAAATAAGATGCAACAGCTGGCGAGACCTTTGTGGGGCGAGTTTAATGATGCTTAGGAATTCTTACGCATCTGGAAGAGGAGGCTTGGCAGACGGTGTTGTTTAAGGCTTTGGAAAGTGTGCCTCTCTAAAACAGTGATTATTTTATCTTTTTTTTTTTTTTTTTTTTTTTTTTGGTCTCCCAGTGAACCTAGCATGGAACATAATGTTTGATTAACAGAGCATAGTAAATTAAGAACAGAATAAGGAGAAAATAAGGAGAATATACTGAATCCAGCTAGCCTGGGAAGTGAATGCAGCATCCAGCTAGGGAGTATAGGAAGAGATATAGATTTGAGCTACAATACTTTGTTAAAATCCTATCTGCAAAGCAAGCTCATGGCTCAGGGAGGTGCTCCCTTTGAAGTTAAACTTTAAATTTAGTTAGAAATTCATTTTTTTTCTGGTCTGTTCTGTAACACTGATTCTGGTGATAAGATGGTGAGGATTTTAAGTATGTAGCCAAAGAAAAAAAAAAATTATATTCATGGAGTCACCAAATCTTCTTGTCTCACCTGCATCCTCAAACACCTCCCATTTCCAGTCTGAGTCTGATTAACCCTGAGCTTTGAGAGCATTAGAAAACGAAGTGATAAACAATTTTAGTTTGAGTAAATGCTGTCAAGTCATTAATATTATTTCAACATCTTTGCTCCTGAAAATTTCAGAGTTATCCTGCTTCTTAGAGCTGGTTGCAATAAAATATCATTCACTCTGAAATACCAAAGATTACTTGCCCCTTATAGGGAAAGAAGTATGTAACCGTGGGACTTCCTATTTTCCTGTGGTATTACCAAGCTCCGTCTCTTATTTGCCAGTTTTGGATTTCCCAGGGATTTGGTAAAATGTGCCATTTCTGAGAAGTGGGCATAGTTTTGTAACTGAGCACCACATGAAATTTGCTGCTTCATTTCCTAAAAGGAACGTAATGCATGTGAATGCATATTGGAAAATTCACAACCTTTATGTGATAGAATTACAAATAATATGGCCCAACTTTGTAGCTCTCAGTTATATGATAGACTGAAGGGTATTAACGGTAAAAACAGTGTCGTAAATTGTAAATATGTTATTCTAGTAAAAGAAGAATATCTTCACCTGATTCACTGATAATATTTATAACTTAACTAGTAGTGGAGTGTAGCATAAAAATAATTTGAGATAAATGCTGAAAATGTAAATTCACATTTTTGTGGTAATATTGCTGTACATCCTAGATTGTCCACCTTTTCTCCCTCTGGCATAGTTTTTCCCCAGTATTCTTTCCTTCCTCTTCATGACAAACACAGGTAGTTTTAATCTTCTGGGGGTTTTTTTTAATATAAAGCTTCCTCTTTGAGTGCCTTATCAGGCTGTACCATTCCTGCTTTCCAGAGTTGGGTCCTGCTACTCTAAATCCTCATAGCCTGGGATACAATTTAGGTCACTATTTTTATTTTTCAGAGAAGAAAGCAAGGATTGAATGAAAGAGAAGTCTGTGAATCCTTTTAACTGTGGAAAAAGATGTCCTTTATAGGGCAGAAGTGAAATAACCAATGAACAAGTTTTTCCCTGTTATCTCTGCAATAGCCTATAGCTGAACAGTAGAATCCTTTCTTCTCCTGCTATCTCCTTCTTAATGCTCAGGAGACAGCATCCATGGACAGGCTCACACATGGCAGCCAGACCTCTGCCAGGGTCTGGAGCTTGTGTTTACATATCCAGGAGTCCTGTGCTTTGGTCCTGGAAAGTATATTTTAATACAGACTTGGACAAAAGCAGAGGAAATAATAACTTCTGTACAATTTCTTCTCACCTGTGCAAGTTTGGAATGTGAGCAAGTGGAAATATTGCTTCTTTTGGCCATCTGTAAATCAGTTTTCTCCCTCCAGCAGAGTCACCCAGAGCAGGGTGCCCAGGATTGCATTGTCCAAGTGGGTTTGGAATGTCTCCAGAGAATGAGACTCCACAGCCTCTCTGGGCAGTCTAGGCCAGGCTCTGGCACCATCATAGGAAGGAATTTCTCCTCCTGTTCAGATGGAACCTCCTGGGTTCCAGTTTGCACCCATTGATCCTTGTCCTGTTGCTGGGCACCACTGAGAAGAGTCCAGCCCCATCCTCGTGGCACATGCCCTTCACATACTGATCAGCACTGATCAGATCTCCTCTCAGTGTTCTCTTCTCCAGGCTAAACAGCCCCATGGCTCTCAGCCTTTCCTTGGCACAGAGATCCTCCAGTCCTCATAGCATTCTTCTAGCCTCTGTTGGACTCTTTCCAGCAGTTCCTCCTGCTTGATTGGGATTTTTGTAATGGTGGAGTACAAAAGTTCTAAACCTCGAGTTTTCAACCTTGATGTGTCACTCTGCACATCCCCATCGCTACCAGGCTGGGTTGCCCATCTGGTCTCGGATTTCCAGCAGGGGACTGCTCCTACTCTGGCTTTGCTTTTTCTTCTCCCTCACAAGAAGTTCAAGCACCACTAGAGCTCTGTATTGAAGCTTTCATTCAGGAATGAAGTGGCCTTAATCCTGAAGAAGATTAAGTTATAGTGCACCCAAAGCAATTCAGCTTCTGGGTAAGAGCCACTGCAGACGAATGTAGTAGGACTTAAATTTATGTCCCTTGCCTTAGCTGATGGATGAGTGTCTGTGTGACTTGAGTGCTCAGGGCACCCTACTCATTGGAGTCTTTGCAGATCATAGAATAGTCTGGGTGGCAAGGGACCAAACCCCCCTGCAGTGAGCAGGGATATCTGCAACTAGAGCAAGTGGCTGTAGTTGCAGATATCACTGGCCAGCCTCACCTGGAATGTTTCCAGGGATGGGACATCTACCACCTCTCTGGGAAACCTGGGCCAGGGTCTAACCATGCTCAGTGTAAAAAATTTCTTCCTTTGAACTAGTCTACATCTCACCTCTTACTTTTAAACCTCCACCCTTTGTCCTGTTGCAACAGAACCTGCTAAAATATCTGTCCCCATCTTTCTGCCAGGCCCCTTTAAGTACTGAAAGGCTGCAATGAGGTCTCCCTGGAGCATTCTCTTCTCCAGGCTGAACAATGTCAACTCTCTCAGCCTGGACTCACAGCAGAGAGGTTCCAGTCCTCAGATTATTTCTGTGGCCTTCTCTGGATCTGCTCCGACAGGTTCATGTCCTCCTTGTACTGAGGACTCCAGAGATAGACCCTTCTCAGATGATTTTTGACATCTCGGTTTGGTACAAGTTTCTCTCACAAAGAGGCCTTCCCCCTGGGGCTGCCTGCATGGGTGTTTCCCCTCCTGAACTCAAAGATTAAGCCCTGCACTTTGAAGTGTCATGTTCAGGGGGCAGATTGAGGCAGCAGAGAGGTGGGAGAGCTCTTGAGCTGCTTGGAGGAACACCTTTAGAGTAAGCCTTTAGGACAGAGATGGCCTTTCATGTCATGGACTGTGCCACAGTCATTTTGCTGCATTGGGACCGTGAAATTTGAGACTGGGGGATGCCATCCCAGATGGTATCGCATCAGAACGTGAACAATTAACAAAAAGATATCCACCTCCTGTTTATAAATCAGTTAGACATGGAGGTAGATATTTTATATGCTTTTTATCACTGAATTTTACTATCGTGTTTTCTTGAACAGTATTTGAAGTGGCAGATAGACCCACCCCAACACATGACTTTGAGATCATTTTGATAGAGGCAACAAATTCTTATGTCAATAATGAACATAATGTAGACCTAAAAAAAGTACAGAATTCTATATTTTTTTTAATTGCATTTGGCAAAAGATGAATTGATGGTAATGTTGGAAATGATCACTCTAAATCTGTACACCAAACCTCAGTGTATATGATTTACAGTCAGGACTTTGGTGGTATATTGTGTTGTGTGCGGGTGGGCTTTGATCAACTTCCTTTGTTCATTCAACCAAGAACACCATGTTTGAGCACCATGCACAAATCATTCTAGCATTTTTCCTTTTTCCAATGTGAACTTTCATAGAGAAAACAAGTTACCAGCAGGAAATGTTTGTCACTGCAGGACAACGCAAAGATGAGATGATCTGTCAATTCCATTGACTTAATGCATGAGCGCCGTCAACCTGCTTGGTGTGACGAGGCATTTAGAAACAAACGATGCTGCCCAGGGAGCATTGTAACTCTCTGGTTTTTCGTTAGGACATCATTTACATTCCAAATGACACACAATGCTGCTGTGGTCCTAGGGCCAGGGAGAGCAAATGGGATGATGTGTATTCATTAAAAAGTGGCTCTGGCCAGAGCTGCGAGTGATTGATGAGCAATTAAGTGGCAGGGCTCCTGCGGTAGCCCACAGCCTGCTGTGAATACTCAAGAGGACATCTATTTTGGATTTCTCCGCTGACGGTGATAGAAGTGGGTTATTTACCCTTCCAATGGTGTTTATCCAGAAACAGTGATAAATAAGGAATTTTTATTTCAAGAAGCCAGTTAGGATGAGTTTAAGCAAGAAAATGTGTTGTTGCTGTTGAAGTTGTCGTAGCAATTATTAATGTGCTTCAGTCTGGGTATTAACGTTATCCCCATTTCTTCTCGTTGCTCTTTGGTGCTGCAAATAATCACTTCAACATGACATTTCATAACTTCTGTGTCACTTGCGTCTGTTGCTTTTTGTCTCTTGAAACAGCTGAGTGCACTTGAACTCTATCAAGGAGCCTGTGCCAGGGAGAGCAGTGCGCTTTGAATGTGGAGGGACTGACCCCAAAGTTAATCCCAGAGTCTCAGTGTGGTGGTGCTTGGAAGGGACCTCTGGTCATCATCTTGTCCAACCTTCCCACTCCAGCACCCAGAGCAACTTTCTCAGGATTGCACTGTCCAGGTGGGTTTGGAATCTCTCCAGAGAAGGAGACTCCACAACCTCTCTGGGCAGCCTGGTCCTGGCTCTGGCACCCTCACAGGAAAGAATTTTTTCTTCCTGTTCAGATGGAACCTCCTGGGTTCCAGTTTGTGCCTGTTGCCCCTTGTCTGTCACTGGGCACCACTGAAAAGAGTCTGGCCCCATCCTCTTGACCCGACCCTTTACGTATTGATCAGCGCTGATCAGATCCCTTCTCAAGCTTCTCTTCTCCAGCAAAACAGCCTTGGGTCTCTCAGCCTTTCCTTATCACAGAGATGCTCCGGTCCCCAATTTAAGGGCTTTTAATAGCTATTCCACAAGAGCTAATGTCCCTCTGCTTGGAGGAAATTGATAGATAGAATGTGGTGCTTGTGAACATGCAAGAGAAGAGATTTGAGAGCTGAATCCTCTGTCTATCCTGATGATAGACACACCCGCACACATCCTCCATGTGCGTAGTTCTCTGTGCACCTCTGTCTTTTCTTGTGACTGCTGCCAGTGATGAAAATGAATACTGTGCAGGAGAGTTGATGGGAATCAACGCTTTGTGAGCTTAAATGAAGGAGCCAAACAAATTTTCTCAATCCACTAAACCGGTATCAATAGTGACAAGTAGCAAATTGGGCTGGCTGAGAGTCCACAACCTAAAACTCAGGCTGGAATGATGGGAATGTGCTGTCTTATGTCATTGCCTCTTATTTTTTAACAGTTTTAGAAATGCTTTGACAATATTTGCAGTAAACTGAAGGTTCAAATGATTTGGACCATGAGGCAAATTTAAGCTTGGGTTTTTTTCTTTTCCAAGTTGCTTTATTCTAAACATTTTTTTTTCTAATAGTACATTAATAGTGTTTTTAATTTTCGTAATGCTTTTTTGTTTCATCAATTGCTACCACTCTCATAATCACTGCAGCTCTCCTGTGTGTTTAAGATGTGCTGGTATTCCTGTTTTAATCCAAGTAATGAAAAACAGAGACACAAAGTGACTTCTGCAGGGGACAAATCAAGGCAGCAGCAGAAGTTGCCTGTACAATACTGGTCCCCAGCGGCATGCTGAAAAATTTGGGACCACCTTAATGTGCTGTATGTTCTTACAGATGTGTGTTGGGTTTGAACTAATATACTTGGAGGTCCTTGTGCCTTTTTAGTTCACATCTGTCCCAAAATTGTACTCAAATGTAATTACATGAATACTGTGCTCAACTCAAGTTTTTTGTGAAGCCAGCAATAAGCCAGGATAATGATTTGATAGTCGGTACAGTGCAATGGTTAAACAGATGATCCTTTGATGTGTACAAAAAACTGAGCCTGAGGTTTCCCAGAAGAAAATTTATCACTATAATAAATTCTGGAAAAATATTTTCCCCTGCCTAAAGTGAACCCACCATCATGGATGGGCTCCTGTTTGCCTTGAAACTCGGATGCTTTCTGCAGGTATATTTGTAAGCTCTTCAGCAAAATTCCACCCCTTCCCCCTGAAAAGACATTTATTTTGTAATCTTTTCAGGGAAGTAACAGGAATGCTTCATTGTGCACCTATTAAATGTACTTCAAAGTACCAGCCATGGTATTTTGTGATGCCAAGGGAAAACCTTGAATTCAAGAGCAGCAATGATGTTTTAGCTCTCAGAATTGCAAAAAGGATGGAGAGAGTGAGTTTTATGTTGATTTTAGGCAGAGGGTTGGTGGACGACCTGTGCTGGGCAGGCGTGCACCTTTACAAGCTGCAAGAAGACTATGGAATGGGCTGAGGGAAGGAATATGGGTTATATTGTGGACAGATATATGTGGTTTATATATATATATATATATATGTATGATTATATGGG
>JANIJG010010566.1:0-17388 GCA_024611175.1 Megaceryle torquata
GAGGGGGGTGGGGGTGGGGCGAGCAACATCATTGATTTTTAGCTTGAGCAGACAAGCTTTGTGTAAAAGCATTTTGTTAATGCTAATTTCAAATCTTAGCACACATAACACTTGAAAAATAGCTTATACAGTGTTGTTGTTCATAACTTGAGAATATTTTTGCTTTAGAAGATGCAAAAATTAAGTATTTTTTTGAAACGAAGCTAAGAAAAGTGTAGATACTATGCTGAAATTTTGAGGGAGGTAAAGGCAACATTTCAGTAATTCTTTCCTGGGATGAAGAAGAGGGGGATTCAACAAGTGACTAGGAAGAGAACAAGAAGGACTGAATACAGACAATGCAGATTATGCTTCTACCAGGTAAAGTGTGTTGCAAAATCCAGGATCCAGGTCCTGATCAGAGTTACTCCTGTTCCTGGAGCCTGTGTAGGTATGTCACTGCAGGGTCTGTTCCAACAAGGTATCTTTGTGCTTTTGGTGTTGATACAGGGCAGAATAACCTGGGACATGCCTACAAGGGTAGAGAAGTGGTAGTTCTGCTGCTGTTCAACATGATTCGTGTCTCTGAATCTCTAATAACTTTAGGAAAAAAAAACAACAAAAAAAACAAACAAAAAACCAACCAGTTTGTTACAGCCTCACCTCATCATCTAAATATACTTCTTGGGAATAATAAATGAGAAAAGCTTCAGGGTGTATTTGATACACACTTGTTTTTTTGTAGTTAACTTTGTTAGTCTGTCAGAGATAGCCACCCCAGCTGAAATGCACATGTCTTTTTGTGTTCTGCTTATAACAACTCCCAGTAAAACTTTTTTTTTTTTTGCAATTGTTGACAGTGTAGGGCAGGGTTGTTATTTTCTTTTGATTTTTATTTTTCTTTGAGCATAAACCAGTCTTAAATCAAGAACAGTGTGCATTAAATGAATGTGGTACCCATGTACTTTAAATTAGTTTGTTTTTATTTTCCTCAACATCAATTGGTTGCTTAGAAACCCAGAGCTGGATTGACCATGTGTTGGAAAGTCATCTGGCAATACAAACCTTTGCTAATAAATCACATGGGGAGCCCTGCCTGCTCAGTGGCATCAGTGGGTGTGAAGTGTAAGGATTTGATTAAGAGTGAAACTCTGAATATTTCTATCTGGCTTAATAATAGTATTTGTAATTAGAGTTTACAAAGTTCTTGCTATCAGAAAACTTGGAAAAAATGTGTGTCCAGTTGGAATGTATTTGTGTTAGAAATACGGAAAGTTGCTTTCCTTAGTAAGAGAAAGCAATTTGTTGCCAAACCGTGATATTTTAATGAATAATAAAAACACTGGTACCCATCTTGCCTGTTGAACTAATACTTATCAGATTTGTAAGTGTTTTAGAAGGAGGAAATCTGAGATGAGACTGTAAGCTTCTTTCAGATGTGATTCTGTTGCATAGTTAAGGGAATTCTTTTTGAGGCTTGTCAGGTTCTGAGAAAGCTTCAAGGTTTTGTTTTGTTTGATACCTCTCAAAGTTGGTTGGCTCAACCCCCCCCCCCCCGGAGTAATGTTGCAAACCATAAGATTGATCAGAGTTTGACTTGCTGCAGGGGCCTGTTTGCAGCTTGATTGTGGTGGCTACAGTGGTGCAGGTGCCTAATCTTAACAAATCTCTACCAGATTCAAACTGCTTTGGTGGTGTGGCACTATTCCCTTCTGACTGCTGTGAGAGGTTAATTGTAGGAGAGACACCTATGAGTTTAAATCTGGTATCTTCCTCATGTTAGGTGTTTTTAACTTGATGGTAATTGTTCAAATTTGTGAACTGATGGTAATGAATAACCATGTGATGTATTTGCTGAATCCTGTCTCAGTTGAGATGTGGTGTCTGGTTGTGCACAAGATGCATATTTTGTGATGATGTGACCCCTAACAGCTTTTCCCCTTTAAAAATAGGTCAAGGAGCTTTGCTATCAGGCCTGGGGAGCATTCTGAAACTGTAAATGCTGGAATTAAAAGTCTGTATTTGATGCCTTCCATGAAACCAAAACCTACTTTGTGCATTGAGAGGTATGTCTTCAGTTTAGGAGTAAGAGTGCGCATTGTAAGCCATCATTTGACTGATTACAGTTACTGTATTCATATGTTGGAGATTTCCATGTCAAATGCTCTGAGCCAGAAAGAAAAGATTTGCTGACTTGGCCTACTTTGTGATCCTGTGTTGACCTTCTAATGTTTTCAAGCATGATTTCCCTTCACCTCCTTTTCTAAGTTCGCAGGAAGTGTGTAGGTTTTCCAAGTCAAAAAAAGCCTTCAGCAACTCCTTTGCAAATCATGAGTTGTGATGTTCCTTGAGAATAAAAGATGCTACTGTATTACTTCAATAAAAGCCAGCTTGGAATTAAACTTCTGATGTTTTTCTTAATACTTGTTGCTTTGTATAGAGAGGCTTAGTATGGTGGAGTGGCATGAGGGGGGACGAATGAAGTGGCTGCTGCATATTTGTTGCAAGTTAAATGTTTAAAGGGCAAAAATGAGACTTTCAGTATAATAATGAATTGTTTTCTCTTTGAAAATCTGTTATGTTTCTACACAAACCATCTAAGAATTTGCTACATGCAAGAATGATTTTCTCTATTCTGTACATTTTGTGGCTTCCTGATTAGTCTTTTCTCAGTTTTCCATTGAATGGCCAGTTCAATCCCTTATGCTCAGTTTTGTGAAGCACAGGAGAAGGAAGAAAAAAGCCCCTCCTTTCTGTCAGCTTCCTTCAAAGAAAAAATAATATGTTTGTAAAAGCTACTGTTGAGAATCCTAGATCAAGCATATTATTTTAGCTTATTTGCAGCTTTTTAAAGGATCATTTCTAAATTCTCTCTGGAATAAATGCACTGACTGCTTTGGGCTTAGACTGTAATTTTTTTTTTTTTTACATAATAACTCCAAGTTTTGGCGTGGTTGCCTCTCTGTCAATACAACTAAGATACAGAGTTTTAATAAAAAAGTTGGAGTATTGGTATTACCATTCTATGCTTGAAAGCCATATGCTTCTGAAATTGAGTTGTTATAAATCAGCAAGCATTGTAAAGGACACTGTAGTAAATCAACAAGAGACACAGCTGAGGTGTTAACTTTCACAGCAGCTTGTACTTTCAGTGGTGATTTTGATGTTACCATACTTTTATGCTCCAAAAAGCTGGAGTATCAAATACATCTTTTTTTTTTTTTTTTTTTTTTTTTAAACTCTGTAGATACTAGATACTACTTGAAGGGCATGTGGTTTCTGCTTGTAAAAACAAAATTCACAGTGGCACATCTCCAGGTTATGTTTGTGCTTTTTGTACTGAGGCCAGCACCTGCATTTCAGGCAGCCTTACAGGTGCATGGAAACATTAATGTTCTCAAGATGTCACTCAGCTCATGTTTTGAAGTTCACATCTTTCTGTTGATGTGAAATGAAAACTGTATGAGACCCCAGAGCATGCATGGTTTGAATATTTTGATGAGGGAGAGCATGACCTCACTGTTTGACAAGGACATTTCTGTCCTGGTGCACTCTGAGACCTGGCACCACCGTCAGGAGGAGAGAAAGCATATGCAATTCTGGCAAATGCTGGTGGTTGTGGACTAAGTGTTAAAATCATGGTACAAGCAGTGAGAAACTGAAGTTGAATGAAGCGGGTTTGTGTCAAACTGGGTTTAATTCAACAGCATTTAATGGAAAGGCAAACCCAGAACTTTTCATGTGGTTGGGCTGTGCTGCTTGCACAGGTTGTGGTGAATAGTTTTAAACAAATGTCTTGTATTGAAGAAACAAATCAGAACCCCAACTGCAAATGAACTCTCCAGGTGAGTTTACTTTGTGTATTTACAAGCTGATAGTTTCTGTCTCTTTAGTTTTACTCTGGTTTGGAATGAAAATTGAAAATGCCATTCTCATTTCTGGAGTTCACGGGCAAGTCCAGCGATATTTCTTTCTTTTATTTTCCAGCATGCCATCAGAAATGCTAATCAAGATATTTTCCTATTTGGATGCTGCATCCCTGTTGTCCATTGGTTGTGTGAATAAACACTTCTATCATCTGGCCAATGACAAGTAAGGAAGAGGGAAGGATAAGTGCTTGTTTTAATCGTGCAGCAGCTGAGTTTGCCTGAGCTACGAGCCGTTCTGATTTAGTCTTCCCAATGTCAGAGCACTAATATATGTACCTACTGGCAATTACTCTGCTGAAAATGCACTGCATAGCTCACAGTACAGTGTGCTGTATGGAATTCTAGCTGTCATGCCCTGGTAAGTGTAGTGGGAGTTACAAGGTGAAAACTAAATACAGTGTTTTGAAATGTTGCTATTAGCATGCACTTTGTTGTAAAATTTGCACATATTTGTTTGTAGTCACATGCACAGGCTTTCTGGCTTAGGCAGTCCTCAGTGATTATAGCCAGTGGCTTTGTACAATTGTTATAGCTTTCATAGTTTTGAAGTCCTACTAGCTCTTTCGTAAGGTTTTAGTAGAGGGTTTGATTTAGTCAAGTAATTCACTAGTGGGTTTTATCTGTTGCTCTTTCTGTTAAATCTTGGTGACTTCTAAATGAAAATAAAATGGATGAAGACTACTGTTGCATTTTTTGCGATTGTTTGTACCGTGTTCACAAATTGCTTCTACCAGTATCATAATTTTGTGAAAGGATCAAGAGGAGAGACCTTGGTTGGTGTGCAAAAACTAAAACATCTGGGTATGCTGCTTTTTTCTATGATTCTGCTGCATTAGTATTGTTTAAATGAGAAAATATCTTCCTAAATAGGAAGTTGCTGCATCTGGTGTTCATCTGTTTCTCACTTACTTGCCAAAACTTGTACAGTAAATCAGCTAACATTGGCATTGGCACCTTTACAACTGATAAATTTAAAGGGAAGGCCATAATCCAGATTTATTTTTTGAGGCTGTCAGCAGGTGCATATAGATAAAAATTGCATAGTTGACACAAATTACGTATCTTAATATGTGGTTTTTCCACCCCAGGATAGTAAGGTAGGATAAAATCATTCTGGCTGTTCAAGGGAAGCTGATTAATCTGTCTCCATCTCAACAATGTCTGTTTCCATTTTCTGATCCTGACAGAAATTACTGTATGTGCACAAATGGGATTCGAGGCAGAGATACTTTCCTTTACCTAGGAGACAGACTGACTGGATCAGTGGGACCAGGTCAATTCTTCTCATGGGATTTCCATGGACTTTCTTGAGTCCCTGAATCTTGTGGTTAATTACCAGGAATTGTAGTGGAAGTCCCTGTATTATCTCTGAGACAAGTCTGATCTTGTTTTTTAGGCAGAGTATCTTTTTGAGGATACTTCTGCTCTCCAGGATGTACAGGATGCTCTACTTGATGCAACAGGACCGTCAGTCTTTCATTGTGATCTATCTGTGATGCCCAATGCAGCGAGCACTTTGGGTTCTTCAAATAACATTTTATTATTTTTTTTTCCCCCTCCTGTGGCAGGGCAGAAAGTTTTAAGTGGATCTCATTTGGTTATGTATAATTCGGAACAAGAATTGTGTTCAGAGACTCCATATTCTTTTAGATAACCCAGTAAGCCCATGAGAAATGTTGACATCCTTTGGATCCTGAGCCTTCGTGTTTGCACCAGGGAAACTCACCTCATAAGAGCTGCTGGAAGTTCAAAATGGGGAAGAGTGTACAACAGTGCCTTTGCAATTTGCTGATAATCTAAGACTTTTTATTTTTCTGCTAACGTTATGCTCAGTGGTAGCAGAGACATCTGTGTAAGAAAAACTAAGTAACTGTCCTTGAAATTTGTGTGGTTTTCCTCTTTATTGTTTTTATTTTCAGTGGAATCTGGCTGAAAATCTATTCCAGTTGCTTTCAACCAAAAAGAGCAGTTAGGAAAATGAAGACTGAACAAACAGAGACTGGTTCCTTGGGCTGTGCTGCTCTACATGATCGAAATCCTGGGTACTGGAAGAAAGAATACATCTTCAAACAAATAGCTGCTGTCAAAACTAGAGTAATGCAACTTGTTAAACCTGTAGATCCTTATACAGGTCTTCCATGTAAAAACAAAGAAGCTATGAAGTAAGCAATGCATTGTCACAGAAAATGTTTACTTGAGAGCAATGTACAGAATGTTAATGACTGGAAATGCTGGGGGGATATGGAAATAGAGCTATAAAGTTTTGTATCATAATGGGAAGATATGATGATAGCCTATAAATGACCTAGCCTGAGAAACATAAGCAGCAGTTAGTAGAAATTTAAAAATTCTGTTGGAAGCATAGTTTAAGTTTTGTCACTTTTAGAATCTTGTTTTTTAACTACCTTTCTCCCCTCTCAACTTCCAAATAACAGAGCCTCTGGCTTGAGTTGGATAATTGTTCTAAAGGACAAATATGGAAAGGAGCATGTAATGGAGAAGGCAAAGCTAGCATTTAAAGACACGTCTGTTACTATGCTTTGGTATAGTACAAATTGGCCATGCTTAGATATCCTGTCAACCCTAAAATTCTTTGGAGTTATGCCATTACTGCCTGACCAAAGCAGAGCTCACAGCAAGAAGGGGTGAGTTTTAATAGTGTTTTGAGGGAGTTTTGGTGTAGCTGGTTGATAATGTGTCTGTAGGAGCTATGTGACCTTGGTTTGACTTAACAAGTTGATTCTTAGAAAGCCTCTTGTTAGTACTGTATTTCTTCCAAAACCTGTGTCCTCTTCATTGGTAGAGCTTTTTGGCAAGAAATTGATAAAATCCAACTAGATTATATCTATATTATAATAGATTAATGTAGCTACTGGCATGTGAGGTACAGACTGATAGCTCCCGCCTGGGAAAGCTGAATCTAAGGCATAGATACAAATGAGTTTGAAAATCATGCAAATCTAAGAGAATTTAATGTGAGACATTTAGATTGGAACAGTTCAATGTTTATGTGGGTACAATCAGGTAATCTATGTTACTAACACTTTTATTTGTTTTTATTTGATAGGTGTATACATGAATTTAGGGAACTGTGTGTTTGGTTTTGTGTACAATGTAATATAACTTACTTACAATATAAGGTCCCATATAAAAATATAAGTCCACAGCACAGTGTGAGATAGCTGTTTGTTTTGTAACTTAAGTGTGTACAGTATTTTTTTTTCTGGCATTATATTCTGAGAAAAGATGTTTAAATGTGTTATTTGAGGTGCGTATGTATTTGATTGTTGTCAAGGAGTTTCCCTCATGTCTGTGTCATGTGTTTCATTTTAGTATAGGCAGTCTCAGCTACATTCTTCTTACACAAACCCCACTAGCAACAGAGCTCTGAAAAGATAGAACTGTTGTTTACCTATAAAAAAACATAGTTCCTCCAGAACAAGCAAAGTATTTGCCCCAAAAAAATAAATCAAGAGAAGCCTGTTTGTGTAAAATCAGCTAAAAGTCTTCTAGTCAAATTATGTGGTAAATGTAGTTGTTTTACCAAGATGATGATTCATATGTAGGAAACAGTAAAATAAAGCTTGCAGGCAGTTAGTGTATTTATTTTACAGAATCATAAACTGTTAGAGCTTGTGAATATACATGAAGGTATGATTTCACAAATATCATAGTGTTACTCAGATTAAGACTATAAGGAGCTAGTGCAGGGACTTAAAAATTGAAAGAATTGATGTTCCATCTCTGCCCCAAATCTTACAGTTCAGGGTAATGTGACAAAGTTCATGCTACTGTGTAAGTTGATGCTACTGTGATATTACTGGGAAATCTAGGAGCAGTTTTAAATATAATAAGAGTGTGTGAAGGGTTTTAGAAATTTCTCTCTTCATTCTGAATGCACAACATGGAATCCACTTTCTGCTCAGTTTTATGCATCATTAGCCAACAAGAACACCATGAACTTTAAAGGGTGTTATGGACTTAAATCACTTTAATTACAGGCAAAATCTAGAAATAATTTTCTAGAAAGGAAAGCTTTGTCTAACAGAAGCTTTTAATTTATTACAGCTTTTACTTTGTTATATTTAGTTTGATCCTTTCCTTAGAATTTTGCTTCTGTGGAGCTTGCTTCATACTGAAAAATGTTCATTGATTCCATCTAGTACCAACATAGTATTAAAACCAAATTATAAAGTAATGCTTTGTTTATTTTGAAATACAGGGCAAGTATGTAAGTTTTTTAGTAGTACATTAGGCCATCCTATGGTGGCTTTTATCTCCTGTGAGGTGTTCAGATCCTGCTAATGTGTAGTAGGTGTTGAGAAGTAAAGTTGATGGCTGTGCATGCTGAAAGCTTTCAAAACCTTTTTCATCGTATGGGGTCAGTCAGACTTAAAAATGAAATTAGGTTGAACTTTTACATAAATAAGGAGAGAGACTCTTGGTGCTACATTCTGTATGTTCTTTTCAAAGACCTCATCGACGTTCCTTGATTGCTGAATACCATCTTGCTAACCTGACTGAAACTGGTGTAGCAGTTGGTGCTGATAAGCTTGTCCAGCTCTTCAGTTTAAGTCCAGGACTCTTAGTAGGACTTTGGAAGGTAAGATAACATCTTTCTTCAAGTCGTAATAAAGTATTGAAACAACAGATTCTTTTGTCTTGTTGTTTGGATTTTGAAAGTTCCTGTCTAAACTAACAGCAAGAAAGTAACAGGTAGGGACAGCTAATTGAGGATTTATTGTATTCTAAAGAGCTGTCACAAGTGTACCTGTACTTTTCAAAAAAATCCACCTCTAATTAGAACTGTTATGCATTGTAGTATATTAGATACCATACTGGTGTTATTTCTGTGTTCAGCTGTACTTATTTTGCAGTCTTCATAGGCCAAAGTTTGATATCCTAAAGATGCTTTAAATAGAACGGTTTGAGGAGAGATGTGCTGCTTCTCCTGACTCTTGCCTTGCCCTGTTCCCATCACTCAAAGTGATGAATTCCCACAAGACCACTTTGTGAGTTGTTTCCTTTAATCTACATCACCAGATAGTCCCATACAGCAGTAGGAATGTTGTAAATTGTGCCCTTTTGGGGGGATATTCAATTCTTGGTATTAAGTGTCTAAGTTAAATGGTTAGTCTGTGTAGGCTGTGTGGGGAGATAAATGTCTTCAGAGAGAAGCACAGAACATCTGAAGTTGACTGCTGCTCTGGAGGAATCTGTGTCTCTGCACTGAATACACTGGGACCCAGGTGTCTGCCTGAAGCTGCAGACGGTTCAGTGCTATGGAAGCCTATCTCAGGTGTTCTGCTCTTGGACTGAATTCAGAGGTGTCAGCCCTTTCTTTCTCCTCCAGCCATGTTAATGATACAGATTTATGTTATTTGGCCCTGGCAAGAAACTTCCCTCAGGAAGCCTGTGAATGGTTGCTCTAAGCTATGTCTCATTTCCAGCTGCTACCTCAAAAGGGCACGATCAGCAGAGGAATTGTTTAAAACCACAGAAGGAATATTCCTTTCACTCTTTCTTAAAGGTGTCTGTTCCCTAGAAAACTTGAGACTGGCTGACCTGCATGAGCCTATTATAGGTGGTCTCAAGCTGTGAAAATCTCTGATAAGTGAACAGCTGTTTATTTTGTATCTTGGTTTAGCAGATCAATGTCTCTATGCTGTCTCTATGGTCTTGCCTAGTGTGTTACCAAGCATTCCTGTGCTTGGAGAGAGAACTTTCAGCACCTGGAAATGATTCAATCATAACTAAGTTCTACAAAGCTGTTAAGCATTGAGTGCCTCACTCTACTATTTTTCCCACTTACTTTTCTGAACAGCTGTTCTTATTCTCTGTGTGGGCAGAGTAGCATTAGGCAGTTAACTGCAGATAGGTGTAATAATCGTAAATGCCACACTTCTTGGGCTTTTACACATAGCTTAGCTGCATAACAGAAATTGTTGATGCCGGTAGTTTTGATAACCAGGGACAGGTTATGTGGGCCTTCTGGTAATTTGGTTAGAGAAAGACAGAGGCTCTGTATCACTGATAAATCTCTGTTATTATATATTTTATAGCTGTAATTTTGTACTGTAAAAGCACAGGAGTAGCTATAAAAAAAAAAAAAAAAAAGAGTTGAAGTAGGGGATGTAATTTTCTGTTTGGTAACCTAGAGATGAAAACAGTAGTTTCCCACTTTTCAGGACAGTAATAGACTGCTGGAAGTGAATAATTTTGCTGTTGACTTATATGTTTGCAAATGTAGTACATAAAAATGCAGTTTTCTTGGGGGGGCAAGGAGGGGGAGGAAGAGATAAAAACCTGGCATTCTGTGTTCTTGAAGTAAATAGATACCCTCGGTTTTGTTCAATTCTTACATAGAGCTCTGAAGTTTTCTTGGAGATATATAGGCCCACAGAAGGTCTGTTTTACCATTTTTCCAGGAGCAGGTAATCTGGTGAAGACATCTATGGATTTACTTTGAAATTCAATATTTCTATTGAATAGCTCTGTATTCCTCACTGGTGTTGGTCCTATTTGCAAACAGTTCCTTACTTAGGAAAATAAGCTTGATATTTAGATATTTAGTAGCTGGGAGTAAGGCCTGCTTGACTCTTTTTAGGTATCTGTTTTAAAGTGGTAAGTAGAAGCTACAATTCATGGATTGCTGCTCATAACTTTTGCCCTGGCATAGCTAAATTCCCTCCCTTCCCCAAAAATATAGAAATGGTGTGAATTTTAACATATATTCTGTATTCTTATGAGAGGACAGTAGTAGTTACAGGAGTCCAAGTGTTAAACTATTATTATTAACATTATTAGAGTAACTGGCAGAGTAATAAGCAGCAGCATTTATCTATGAATTTTAATGCTCAGGAAGACCTGGGGGGGGGAGTATTTCCAGATGAAAATACCTCTCCTTTAATTAACTTTTCAGGAGAAAAATGAAATTGCTTTTGTTATGGCAAGTCTTCATTATCATCAACTTCTTGAGAGAAGCACTTTGGGCTCTGCTACTGTGTGAGTTTTGGTTTCTCCTTTGTGGGCAATAAAGATAACCTTTTGAATAAAGCTTTGAATTTTACAGTTAAAATTGGCTTCAGGTAAGAGGTTTATATTTAGGCAGTAATTAACTATTCTTGTTTAATACAAACAGCAGTTATGGTAACTATAGACAGAGCTGTAGAAACATTTTTGTACTAAAATGTTGCTGCTGTTAGGCTAGTAAGGAGACAATTTAGTCATACAAGTGTATTAGTATTTGCTGTATTGAGAAAGTTAGAAATACACTGCCTGAAGTCTCTCCCTTTTCACAAGCAGAGTTTTTATTTTCTCTTCTGATCTGAAAGACCTAGAAAAGGAGACACTTTAAGAAGCAGGAAAATAATCTTTAGCTGTGTAAGAGTGGGGAAGAAAGTTCTAGTAAACTGGTAATAAATTAATAATTAATAAAGTTCTATCTTCTAATAACTTTTGCCCTCTTGTAACCTCTCCTAAGGTGATAGTGTAGGGCTATTTAATATATCTCTCTATGAAGTCATTTCCTTTTGATTAATTCTATATATTTTTTTTTAAAGTCAATATGCTCTTCCACGTAATCAGCCTATATTGGATGATCTTGACCCAGAATATGGACTGCATGACTACAGCCTACATCTTGATATGCATGGTAGAAGCTGCACCTACCTGTGTGGAACATTCGGGAGCCTCTTCTGTAGAAAAGGTGGAGTTGACAGAACAGTAATATCTGGTTTTAAAATGATCCCTGCTGTTATATTTTTCCCTCTTGTATCCAATATCTCTGTTTTAAGGGCAGAAACTGAAATGGATTTTTAAGAGTAAGCTGTCTTTTTGTTCATTGTGTGATTTCTGTTATCTGCAGAGTGTGTTGTGTGGTGTCATAAGCTTGCTCTATGTGAAGTCTGCCTCCTATTACTTTGACGTAGTGTCAGGCCTGAGATATAAGTTCTGCAGATTGTCAGGATATTTTTATTTGGCTCAGTGCTGAGATAATAACACAGTGACACAGCTTTTGGTGCAGGTTCCTTCCACTCGTATGCTATAAGGGAGGGTGAGTTTGTCCTCATACATTTGGGAGATCTATTTCTGTAGAATTCATCTCAAGTATAATTGATGTGCATTGACAGATTAAATATTTAAATATATTTTATGATATAACATTTTAATTTTAATTTCATGATAACCTTTTATTTAGGTTATTTGGACAACTTAGGGTTGCCTCTTCTGACATCTTTTCATTGTGTAATGAACACTTTCAGTGCTTGTTTTTAACTGTGCTGCTTGTTCTTAGTATCTCTTTCAATGAGGTGTGATTGACTATCCTTGTTGTGTATGTACAGCCCAACTTAAATCTGCTAGGGTGTTGCAAAACAGATGAGTGATCTCTCTTTTCAGTTAACTTCAACACAGCCCTGCTACAGCTACACTGCTGTCTTTCTGTCAAACAGAGAAAGATATTAAACTTAAAATTGAATGGTTAAACACTGTAAATTACTTATTGCTCCCCAGTATTTTTCTGCTAACAGTACCTTCTGTTGATTTCAGAAAACACTGGTTTTGATGAAGACAGTAGAGGGCACTGTTATCAGGCTTGAGCGCTTTTACAGCGTTAGAACAAATTTCCCCATGACTTTTTTATTTAATTTGTGCCTGTTAACTTCAAGGACTGTCGTTTAGACTGCAGCTTTGTGCACGGTGGGGAGTGTTGTAGTCCTTTAAATTTAGAAACATACATGTTTTCAGACTCCTGAAAAGCTCCAAGCTTAAAATAAAGGAATACTTATGAGGGTAAAACTTAAGTGAAGTTCTATCCATTTAGCAATGGATACCTCTCCTGAGGTATTGTTCAATGCAGGAGTCCTCTTTATACCCTGTAAAAAAAAATATTATTCTGTAAATTGGCCAAAGGGTTAGATTTTTGGTTTTGGGTTTGATTTGTTTGTTGTGGTGTTTTTTATTTGCTTGTGGGTGTTTTGTTGTTGTTGGTTGGTTTTTGGTTTGGTTGTTTTTTTGTGTGTGTGGATGGTGGTTGTGTTTTGTTTGGTTGGTTTGTGTGTTGTTTTGTTGTTTTTGTTTGTTTTGGTGTTTCCTTTTGTTTGTTTGTTTCTTAGATAAATCAAAGAAACACAGAATGATTTGGGTTGGAAAAGACTTAAAGATCATCTAGTTCCACCAACCCTGCCATGGGCATGGACAACTCCCACTAGACCAGGCTACTCAAAGCCCCATCCACCCTGGCCTTGAACACTTCCAGGGATGAGGCACCAACAGCTTCTCTGGATAACCTGTTCCAGTGCTGCACCACTCTCACAGTGAAAAATTTCTTCCTTGCATCTATTCTAAATCTACCCTTTTCCATTTTAAAGTCATTGTACCTTGTCCTGTCACTACATGCCCCGATAAAGAGTTGCTCCCTATCTTTCCTGTGGGCCTCCTTTAAGTACTGGAAGGCCATTATAATGTCACCCTGGAGCATTCTCTAGGCTGAACAACCCTAACTCTCATCCTGTCTTCCCAGGAGAATGTGATGTTTTGTTATCTAAAATGAAAATTCTATGCTTCTAGCTATAGGGCTGTACTGCTTTCTCTTGTATGCGGCATGCTTGCTTTGTTGGTATCACTTTTATGCAGTTTAGAAGCTACTTCTGTTACAGATTAAGCTGATGTTTATGCAAATAGTAGCAAATGTCCAGGAGCTACAGTTGTGATGCCATCTTACTTTGCTAGTTAGAGAACCTGTTTTATGGTCATGAGTGTTTTCTGAACTGTTTCAGTTTGGTGTCCTTTAGTTGTGTGACAGCCTCTAGATTCTGCTCTCCCAGTACAGCAGCCAGCTGCAGCCACAGTTCTGCAGGCAATACGCTCATTTGTCATCTAATGCCTTCCATGTACATGCACAATAATTTCTTTTGGAAATTACAGAGGAAATCAAGCATTTTGTCTTAAATAATGAGGTAGTGAGGCACTTTATGGCTGTCTGCTGTCACATATTTTCAAGATAATTTGTAGTTTGCTCTTTTGGGTAAACATGGTGTTTCTGAATGTGGCCAACAGTGTAGGCTTGTCCAAGCTGGTTGTATTTGATGGTTTGTGGGTTTTTTTTAGGCTCCACTCTAGTGATACTTTTTGTTCCATTCTCTGGGAGGGTTCTGAAGCATGGAGGTTTCTGACATAGTGAGAGGTCTTGCTATTTCTTAAAATTCTCTGCCCAATCCATATTTATTTTAAATTCTGAATGTGACGTGCCTCTGGCTGTTTCCACAACCCGAGACACAGATCAATTGTCAGCTGTTATACTGGGATTTTACTTATGTATTTGTTTCTATTAGGAAGCTGTAAACACTCCTAGTTTACCAGGGAATGCCCATTTGTTATTCTGCAGAATAACTGATTCCCATCTAGGTTTATTTTGTCTGCTTTTTTTTTTAGTATTCATGACTGCTGTGCTTCATTTTGCTGCTCTGTTACCAATTCTTTCTACAAAATTCTTAACATTAAATTAAAAAAGTTATATCACAATTCATTGAACCAAGTGGATGGAGTAAATATGGCTTCAGATCTTTTTTTTTTTCCTGTTGTTAACACTTGCACTGCAGTGACTGTCTGATTTGCTATTCTGTTTTGGCTTGGTTTTTTACCTTCTTATTTTATGCTTCGTTCCTTTTAAACGGAATTTGTGATTTGTTGTCGTTGACAGATACTGTAGGGTCAATATGCTAAATACTTTCAAATTGAATTGAAAATATTAGAAAACTTTTCTTGTTTTCAGGAAGCTGTGACAGGCTTCTCATAACTCATAGAAGCTATGAATACTACATCTAGCTTTTTAATAAACTTTTTTGAAATGTATTTACGTGGGTTTTCAACTCTTTAAGCATCTCTTTGTAGCCATAGGGTAGTCTAAGCTTTGGCTTTTCAAGGTTATTCCTTGTTGATGTGTTGTGCTTGCAAAATGTAATGGGGTGATTTCTGTCTGTTTGGAGAGCTTATAAGATTTGTTTGTAAAATATCACATCCTGTATTTGAAACATTTTTGCTTGACCTTGAAGATTGATTTGCAAGTTTTAATGACCGTTTCAGGATGGTGGGGCTGGTTGTTGCCACCAGAATTACTGTTAAGCACAATCTTCCCTGTGAAAATGGCATCACATTACAATGTGCAACAAAAGCTTGGTTAGCAAAACTGACTCACTTGGCTTTTAGTTAAAATAAGTGCCTTTGAACTAGAGCGCTATTTGTTTCCTTCCCCTGAGGTTTGTCTACATGATGTATGTTCTCTGTATTGGTATTACCTTTATTTGGAAATACTTGTTCCCTATAACCTATACTGATTAAAGGGCTGCTTTGCTGCTATATGTGTCTTATGTAGACCCTGGACTGTAGATGTTAGAAGGGTTACAATGACACAAATTCTAGATCTGGCTGAAAAAAGCTCCATCCATTTTGCTGCTTTAATTTCCCCCTTTCTTCTGACTGGGATGAGGAAAGGGAGATTTCAGTATTTAACAACTCAGCTTCTTGCTAATTTCTAGACATACTTTTTCTTCTGGATATGAGGACTGTAGTGGAGCTTTTGTATTAAAATAAATTGTAAAGACTGGATTAACTTACCCATAAATAATTAGCCTTCATATTCTTAATCACTCGCCTATTTCCATTCTGGAAAGTGAAGAAGTTACTGCAGTAAGGGATTTATAACTTAAGCCTTAGCCAGGTGACCCATATGGCAAAGCAGCAGTTTGCCTTATTAATGCCGTGAGATGGTAGTGATATCCTGGGCTTCATTAATTTATTAGCAGTGTGCTTGTTTTGGTCTGTGTTCATTCCATTAAAATTTTTGTTTGTTTTGAAAGAGTGAGGGGAAAAGCTGTTTCCATTCAAATCTGAATTGCAGTTAACTGAATAGTCCATTGGAAAAAAATGCTTGTTTACTGATATTGTTTAGTCTCTTGTATGAAAGCTCAACTCTAAATGGGGGCTTTCAATTTCACTCATTAAAGCTTGACTGTTTATCTAAATTAATTTTATCTTGAGTAAAATCTGGATTTGATTTACTTAGCTTTGGAACTGAACCATTTGGATAGATACCAACTTAATAGCCCTTTTTGAGCTTCATCCTGAAAGTGAGTTCTGCTTGAATTTTTCTGAGTTCTCTGGGACTTCACTGCAAAAACAATGGGTATCACTGTCTGGAGTGATGCATTTTCCTTCAACCATACAAAATATTTCCTGCGCTGGTTTGTGCTGGTTTCACTATATTCACACTCCTATTCCAGACAGTGTCTGTACTGAAAAATTTGCGGCTTCTTGTCCTCTGTCGTGTGTTGGGCTGATTCCTCCATGCAGTAAGTAGTCTTTGGACTCCCCACTTGCAAGTAATGCCTTTCCAGCATTGCTTTGTGGCCAAGCATCCCCTGGGAGTTGCTCTCTTTCTCTGTCCCTTTGCCTCCAGCTGTCAGCCTTCAGCAGCCACCAAGCAAAGTCTTTTACTGCTCCTTCACCCAGGCTTTAGCTTTTTAACTCTAGCCAACCTATCTGATCTTGCTGCTTCTGTCTTCAGCCTCATGATGCCACTTGGGCTTGATTGGAGGAGAACTACAGGCAAAACCACTTCTCTCTCTTTTAATGTTCGCTGCTTGCATCTTACAACTCTACAAGCTGCTTCAGTTTTCATCTTTCTATCCAGGGCCTGATATTGGATCCTGGCAAACAGTATTTTTCTGGGAATTCCTTCTCTCCCTTCCTATCTGTTTCCTGCAAGTGATATATAATTTACTTAGTTCCTTTTTTTTTTTTCCCCCACTTGTTTGGTTTTGGATTTTTGAAGGTCTCTAGGGGCTTTGACTGTACAGATTTCAACTGAGTATCTCTTGCTCAAGGAAATATATTTCAGGGATGTTCTTCTAACACCTGCTTGTGTCACAATGTATTGCATTTATTTCTGTGGGGTTTTTTTGTAGTTGGATCTTGCTTGTTATGATGTATTCCAAATTATAAGTAGGCTGTTGGACTTCCTGGTTAACTTTCCTACTTTTTAACATGGGGAAAAAAAGAACAATTAAAATAAAAGTTTATCTCTTTGAGGAGGAGAGGAAGACACAGCAAAATAATATAGTTATGTGTAGTAATAAGAAAACAAATAATGAAGAAATTTTAATAATTCTGTCAAAAAATGAAAGTGAACCTATGGAAAATTAGTTAAAAAATGAACAAATACATAATTAAAAAACTTGATTCAAATCAAGACATACTGATTGTCAGTTTCAGTTATGTAATATCTTTTCCAGGGAGGACTGATAGTTATCCTTATACCCTGTTGTATAGGGTTAATTGAGTTACCAGACAGAGCAGAGAGTTTGGGTTAAAAAAAAAAAAAAAAAAAAAAAAATGAGTGCTGGGTATCTGATAGTTTATTTAATTTGTTATGTGTTTGGATTTGCCTCTTGGGAAGTGGGCAGTGATGGAGGCACTGGTG